>JARYGA010038198.1:0-47957 GCA_030545235.1 Helianthus tuberosus | reverse complement strand
CATCTTAACCTAGTTAATATAAAAGAACTAGCCAAGAAACATAATCTTAAAAACAAGCAAACAAGGTTTAGAACAATAATTCATCGACAACGAACAAAGAAAAATAGAAAACTAAAGAAATCGAGTAGAAAACCCGTTTATTCCTTGCTCTCCAAACTTCCTGCTCGATCCCGTAGATTCTGTAGCCTTGACTTCCTTGCAAAAGACTTGCTCTCCAATTCGCTCCTTCTGATCTCGTCTGATGTTTTTATCGTAGATGTATCTGTTTCGTTTTTATCATGTGTAGCAGTGGCGGAACTAGAACAAAAATTCACGGGTATCCCAATTTTTATCGTATATTCATACAATGTAATTTTTTTACTGTACATTCGTATAATCAAATACACAATAACAACTAAAATTAGTAAACAAACCCTAACCTAAAATCCAATTTCGTTCTTTTTATGCTATAATACTTTTGCTCGAGAGTAACAGAACCAGAACTTTTAACCAAAGGTCCCAACATAACTTTAATATTAAACGTTAACAAAATAAAATTTTAGATACAAATTCTAATATATATATATATATACTGATTGTTATTTAGAGTTCTGTAATGAAACCAACCTTATATATATATATAAAGAAAATAGAGTAAAAGATATTTAATATTAAACATTAACAAAATAAAATTTTAACATATAGATAATATAGTAATTAGTTTATTACTTTATAAAGTTAACACAAGAACTCATTATAAAATCTATATAAAGACAAATATATTTATAAATTTTGCTTTGACTAGCAATATGTTGTCAGAAGCTTTGCTTGCTGTCTATGTACTATCTTTTCAAATTCCAAAAGACAAATATATTATTAAAAAAGCAAGTCATCTTCCTTCCTTCCTTTCTTTCTTAACCAGCTCGAGCTTTTCGCCGGAAAACAAAGAAAAATCATCATTTATGCTCTACATCTTCTAATCTATTATCTTTCACTTTTAGTGTTCTCATGTGGTTCTGCGGAGCACACAAGCGTATCCTAATAAGAAGTATATGATGCATAAAATGGAGAAGAATAAATTATACACTTCGCCAAGAAAGTTGAGGGGTATCCCGGGCAACCCCTGGGATACCTCTAGATCCGCCCCTGATGTGCAGCCGTCTCCAAGAACCCCTCCTTTTCTAATTACTTCACGTCTCAGCTGGATTCCTCAGCCCATTATCTATACTTATGGGTGGTCCAAAAGGGTTTAATTTGTGAACATCACAATGCATTTGCTAAAAGGCCCACATCCATAATAAAATTCACGTAAGTGTTGAGCTTTGAATTTTGTCCAAATAGATTCTATATATTGATCCTTTTTTTTTCGTGCACTAATAATTATATGGTAGAACCCCTTTGTTTTCTTAATACATTCATAATATGCTTGACCCATTTAATAAGTGTTTCCATATATGACAGCTTTCTTTTAGATAAAATAGAGATATCGGGCTCGGCCCACTCACGGAAAATGACTGCAATTTTTTATTCGATCACTGGCGCCCCACTCTGCCCAACAGACCGGTTATTTCCATATTACTCGTTTTTGCTCATCAGGACCTGACTCAACACAACACAAAATAAAATAATATAATACTAAAAACTAAAACGAATAAATAAAAACTAAACTAAAACCAATGTTTTAAAAACCGGTAAATACCGGCCGGTTATACCGGTATTACCGTTTCAAGATGTAAATCCGGTACGAAACATCTCGGTAAATAAGTGAAACGGCACAAGGTTTGTACCGGCGGTAAAATCCGATATACCGGTTTGAAACGTAATACCAGTACCGGCTCAGGGTTATTTTAGTTTGGGTTGTTACTTATAATTATTATATACGTTAATTATCTTACGTAATTTTTATATATTATGACTATTCGTAACTAAAAGTTATTATTTAATATTGTATGAAACGAAAATAGTTATTCTCTAGTTAACGAGGATGACGATAAGAGTGAATTTCATCTTTTATGCGATCGTGAACTTGATGTATTCAACACCCAAATGACTTAAACATATTATACACTTTCATTTAAAAGAGCTTGTTGGAAAATTCAATGATTTTCGATTATCTTTTGAATTATTTTTTATTATGGATTTACTTTTAGATCATCTTTTAATATGTAATCATACATTTTTGGATTAACTTTAGAGTTGCTGCTGTAATTTATGAAATTACAGAGTTAGCTAGTCAACCCGGTTGAACCGCTCGGTACAACCTGGTTCAACCGGTTGAACCATTTTTTAGCCTAATCCGGTTTGATTTAAAAACCGGTTTTTAAAACATTGACTAAAACTATACAATTTACACGGGACAAATATGTGTATTTTACCCTACATCAATACCGAGTACGTAACACGCGAGTTCCGATTACGGCGAGCTCGGTTGACCCCGACGACTTCGGAATTCTCTGGTGAGTTGGTTTTCGTTCCGGTGGGTGTTGTTTACTCCGGTAGAACTCCGGTGAGTTCCAGTTGACGAGAGCTCCTAGTCCGGACATGAACGCGGTGACTCGTATCAAATCAATTTCCTCCGGCGAGTTGTTTCGTGTTCTCCGACGAAGTGGCAAGATGTTCAAGACGTGTTGTGAAGGTGTGTACGGGTAAAACAATGTTGAGAGGTTCGGCTTTTATAGCCTTCGAAGGTCTCGTTAAGTATGGAAGGAACTATGATTGATTTGTATGTGTTTCACCATAAGTCTAGGTGCATGCTTGATCGAAAATGGAAACGCGAAAATGATATCGATCACCGAAAAATCAGCGGAGAAGAAAGGAAGGTATGCGGCTGTAATATGGTGGTCAATTTGGTGGCAAAATGAAATCGGAAATGAAGTCAAAAGGAAAGTGAGGCTGTGCGCGGTTTGTCTAATTTGGGCGACAAATGGCACTTTCCATTCCCTTTGTTTCTTTTAAATTTCTAGACTTGTTTTACTCTTTTAATTTACGCACAAACAGTCCCTTGAGTTTAAAGAGTTAATTTACTTGGTAAATTTATATAACCTTAAACAAATTTCGAAACTTAACAAAACTAACTAGTTTATTTTTTTTATAAAATAAAAAGAACATTTTTAATTAATTAATTAAATTAATTAAACATTTGAGTAAACAAATAACTATATTTACAAGCGAATTAAGTTAAGGATAAACGATTAATTATTTTGCGAAGCTCTCGAGTTTCAAGGGTTAGGATCCGAATTCAAAACGGGTCGGATTTTTGGAAGTCCATTTTGACGGATGTTACAGTCTCCCCTACTTTAGGAGATTTCGTCCTCGAAATCTAAGAGGAAGACTTTAGAGAAAACACTTTGGCTAAAAGAATCGAGACTTGGGAATTTTGAAACGTTTTGAAAAGTATGAAGTTTTGAAGAAACGAAAAGATGGGTTTGTAAAAAAAAAGAGTTCGTTTGGCTAGAGGGGTTTGAGACATTAAGCATAAGTAAAAACGTGTAGGTACGTGTATAGGCAAAACGAGTTTAAACAAGTTTGAGATAGTTCAAATGAAGAGGTAACTTTAAAATAATGATATCCAAGGAGTAAAACTTTTGAAAACAGTAAGCATTTCGATGAAAAGTGTTGCCGCACAGTAAATTGTAAGAAGAATTTCGTTGATTTCAAAGAGGAATAATAAATCACTTGTTTGTAAGAAGTTATTTATTGACGAGGAACGAGGACATTAGGTGTTTTAAGTAAAACGATTTTGAAGGTAACAACCAATTAAGTACGTTTGTACATAAATAAAGAATAGAAAGATAGTTTTAACCAAGAAAGTACTTTAGACTTCGAATGTGTAAACGGATTTGTTCGTAACGAGGCTTGTATGAAGGACAACGGATGACGAGGAATAACAGAGGTAGGGGAGGGAATGATTGATCTAATAAACGAATGCAAGTATGAGAAGGGTAAGTGTATTGGACGAACGAAAGCAATGTGTTAAGAATGAAGTCTCGTCATGAATAATCGGATATCACGTGCTTAGCAATGCGTTTGTGAGTTGTTAAAGTTTACGTATTAGGTCTAAGTAGGTCTGCAAAATACCGAATTTCTCACGGCACGTTTTACGAAAGTTTGGTAACATGACAAAAACACTTATATATAGGAAGTACCAACGGCGTATCCACCATGTCTTGACCATGCTACGTCCGTTTCGTTATTCGTGCCATGTTACGTTCCGTGTCTTACCATACACAGTAGTACACTCTATGATTCTCATGCACCTATCACTATAATCCCGTGTGCACCCGCGATTATATTGATCGTCGCATGATCCACATAGCTTGTACTAGTTGCGCATAAATTAGGGTATACATAAATTCGAAAATAAGAATGAGTGCGTATAAGAATGTCGTATATAAGCATGTTTATGTTTAAGTATGTATGGGACCCACATAAGCGAATCCCTCGGATTCCACTCGCGTACGGGTACGAATGTATGAATCATGAGCATGAATGAAAGCATGAGCATAAGTATAAGTTTAAGTATGATTACACATGTGATCATAAACACAAATCGTATCGTTGTAATTATGAGTATAAATTTGAGGATCATAAAAGGCTTGAGTGTGAGTATAAATATGAGTACGAGTATAAATGTAAAATGAGTGAGCACGAGTATGAATATAAGTGGAAGCATAATCTTCATAAATATGACTATCAGTAAAATGCACGAGTATCGACATAAATATGTATATAAGTGTATAAGGATAAATGTAGGTATAAACGTGTAATGTATGAATATGAATCTGAATATGAATAATAAACGTAAAATGCATGAGCATGGGGGTGTGAATACGAATATGAGTATAAACATAATGGTATGAGTGTAAATATAAGTGTAAATGTAAGTTACATGGTATAGATATGAATATGAATATGAATATGGATATAAGTGTAAGCGTAAGTGTATAAGTAAAACACGTAAAATGGTTTGCATGTATAGTTGTTTGAGCAAAACGTGAAGTTTAATTGTATCAAAATAGATTGAGTTGTCATGGAATGTAGAATCTAGTTTGTGAATGTAAAGAGAGTATAAAACATCTATTGATTATGTGAATTCTACTTTGTAAAAGAATGGAAATGCTGCCACGATTTTAAAGGAATTTACATAGTTGAAAATTGTCGGTTCTTATGAAGTTTTCTTGCCCACAGGTTTTGAGCTCAATTAACATATTGAGTGATGTTGAAAATGTTCCAGAAGTTAGTAAGTTTGCATTGTTTTAAATGACCTTGTATTAAAGAAGAAATTCAAAGTTTAGAGGTTCTTGTGAAAATATTGATCCTTAGAAAGAAACTTGGTATATGAACTTAGTGATTGTTGAAAAGTGTCCTTAATAAATATCTTATTGATTTGGTAAGGGTTTTAGTAAACGATTGAACCATATTTGAAATATTTTGTAGGTGGGTACGAAAAGTTGGTTTAATTCACTTGAAAAAAAATCTTTAGTATAATGATATGAGATGAGCGTGTTTGAATAATTACATTGAATACGAGGTTTTTGTGGGCAACGGATTTATTAGACCGACTAAGTTGATGAGTAGCATTTCATATTTGAAAAATCGAGGTACAAATGTTTATGGTATGATTAAAATTTTGTGCATGCGAATTATGTGAGAATAAATTGTAGGATAGGAAATACGTTTTGAATAAACAATGCATTTTAAAATAAATAGGGATTTTGACGAATGATAAATGATTTAGGTATAAACGTGATTGTGTTTGAATAATATAGCCTATTAAAGAAAGTCTTGGTAACGATCACCTAGGTAAGGGAATCACCCCAAATACGTTTGTGAGGTCGTTGTAATATGAGAAAAGAAGCGTAGTTAATCGTCAAGGTAAGGAAATCACTCCTATCCTATCTTGATGATATGTCTCCATTTGTTGTTACAAGGAAAATACATAAAATTATATGAAATCATGCATGTGAGATAATATATATGTGCATGAAAAGTTTTAGTATGATGAGTGTGTAAAAAGAATAATCTCAAGGATAACTCGAATATGAAAAGAGAGGATTGTATCAAATAAAGTTGATAATAGTAAAACGTAGGTTCGATTAAAACTTGGATGGTTCCAAAACGGAACTTTGACTAACCAAAGTGGTCGAAAAGTCTATTGAAATTGAGAAGCATGCTTTGGCCTAATAAGTGGTATACTCTCGTCGACATGTCGGTTAACGGTATTCACCTTTCCGGTTACTACATGTCCCCATTTCAATCGAAAATTTAAGACTTGGCGGGATTTATAAAATCAAGGAGTGGGACTAGTCGACGAGATGCGGGTTTCACCCCTAACTTGACGACTTTGTACCCTAAGTGTGGTTGGTACTCGTCAGGTCAAAATTTAATTTCGATACGTTAACGAGGGTCTACTAGAATGTGAAATTGAAATTACCATTAAGATGTGGGTTTCACTCCTAACTTAATGGTGAATTTCGTGCAAAAATAGAATTAAGCGGAATGAGAGTCGTTCACCAAATTATGGGTTTCACGCCTATTTTGGTAAACTCGTCTCGTTTGTATAATACGAGTGTTTTCGGACTTAGAATAACCAAGCAAAAATATTAGGAAGGGCGTATGTTAAAGGAACAAACAAACAAGTATAAACACATAAGAAGGTATGTCAAGAATAGTGCATAGAGAATAGAACAATAAAACAAGTATTAACACATATTGAAATAAGTATTAACACATAAGAATAGCATGTCAAGTGTTAACAAATAAGTGGCATATATGTTTAAAAGATCAAAAAGATTAAATAAGAAGCGAGTAAAGTAGCATGCAAGTAGTTTCAAGCAAAACATAAAAATAAAGCTCTTGAACTATAGACTAGGGCAAAGCATTCCTATTTCCCTAATTCCCTATAGTTATGGCTCTGATACCAATCTGTCGCACCCCAACCGATGGCGGAAACATCGGGATGAGAAGAAATAGATTGCAAGAGACTTCATAACACTATGTGATAATATGAATTAAATTCGTATTTCATTTCAATACTAAAATTTGTTGTACAAGAATCCAAACAAAAGAACAACATTGTTTCAAATATACAATATCAAAATAGATTAATCTAAGTGTGTTTCTAAGTCCACCTAAATCATGTTTCTTCACTTAGCATCATCTTGACTATCAAACCTGCAACATGTATTAAAATAGAGTTCAATGCAAAAGCAAAGGAGAGTATACAAGTTTGATACATAGCATAAAAATAGTTTTAAAATAGTCTAAGGCTCGTATCCAACATGAATCACAAAATGCAAGTTACTAGTATGGTGAAACGGTGTCAAGTATATGTTCAAACCCAAGAATCCAATGCGTTAAAATAGCTTATCCCAAATAGAATAAAGGGAGGTAACATGTTTAACTTAACAATACCCCGAGACTAGTGGGCGGTGCATTACTCCTATAGCGCTATAATTGTTAAGGTAGGTTTGTACGAAGTTAATGAGCATATAGACATGAAAAGTTTAACATAACATACGAGATTAACAAGCATCATATAGTTTCATGTTCAAATATGGATAGAGAGTGATTCAAATCGTTTCAATGTTTCGTGAGTTTAATATAGAATACATGTTGCACCCAAAAGTGTTTAAAAGTAAAAATGGGTTCGAGTATACTCACTTTGGTTGTGTTGCGATTTCTTGTAAGTAACGTACGAGTAAGATTGGGAAAGAATCCAAGAGAACGAACAAGAGCGACTATCCTAGATGTTTAGAATAACACATAACGAACTCACTAATATAAGTTAAATGATATTCTTAGTGTTTAATGATTCACAATTTAATTATTTATGTATTATAATATATCTCATTAATAATATTTATCGCTTTTAGAAAGGATTATAATTGGTAATTTATAAATTTAGGGGTTTTTGTTGTAAAAGAACAGGAATAAAAAACACTACTAGAAAAATGGTTTTTTTTTGCTACAAAACTTTTTGACAAATTTCCCACAACTTAATTTTGGCGACAAGTTTCCCACAAATTACAGACAAATATTAAAAACCATAAATTTCCCCACAATTTTTCAACAAGATAGTCACTAAACCTATATTTGTGGCAATTTCGTTGCAAAGTTAACTATGTTTCCAACAATGTTCCCACAAAACTTTGTTTTTTTTATTTATTAGCTTTTATTATTAGTTTAAAATTCAAAACAGTGGCAAAGTTGTGGCAACTTTTTGACAAATTTCCCACAATTTTAGACAAATATTAAAAACCATAAATTTTCCCACAAATTTTCGACAAGATAGTCACCAAACCTGTATTTGTGGCAATTTCGTTGCAAAGTTAACTATGTTTCCAACAAGGTTCCCACAAAACTTTGTTTCTTTTTCATTTATTAACTTTTATTATTAGTTAGTGCAATTTATAAAACTAAAAAAAAAATTCAAAATAGTGGCAAATTTGTAGCAACTTCCAACGATTTTCCCACGAAATTTAATTATATTATTTGAGGCAGGTTAACGTACAATGGCTCTTATCGTACAAAATGTACGCGATCATCCTAGCCGTACGATCTGTTGCGAATTCACCCCTGAACATGCGAATTGTACTGAAAAAACCAACATGCGAAATTGGTACAAAAAAACCAACATGCGATTTCCAACATGTTTTTTTATAACATGCGATTTCACAATCGCGTACGAGCGTACGATAAGCTCTATTGTACGTTACACTTTTTCTATATTAGTTATCAATTTTTGTTAACTATTTTTTTTGAACGGCTTAATTTTTTGTCAATGGGATTCGAACCCTCTTTCATATGAGAAGACAAAGACTTATCCAACACTTTGATACAGCTAGGCCAAAGGGTCTTTGAATGTTAATTTTTAGTACGATAAAAATAATCATTTTTAAAAACTAAAATATCAAAATATGTGGCAAAGTTGTTGCAACTTGCCACATTTTCCCCACAAAACATTATCTTTTTATTTGATAACTCTTGTTATTTGTTCATACAATATAAGAAACAATTTTACAGACTAAAAAATCTAAAATCGCGGCAAAGTTGTCGCAACTTGCGACAATTTTTCCACAAAACATTATTTGGATTTTAATAATCCTAACTTTCACCACCACCACCATTAGCCCACCACTTCCACCACCATCACCCACCACGGCCACCATCCACCACCATCAGTCACCACCACCACCATCAACAACCACCACCATCAGCCGCCACAACCACCATTAACAATCACCACCATGGCGGCTGGTGGTGGTGGTTGTTGATGGTGGGGTGGTGGTGGCGGCTGACGGTGGTGATTGTTGATGGTGATGGTGGCGGCTGATGGTGGTACTGGTTGTTGATGGTGGTGGTGGGTGGTTGTTGATGATGGTGAAAGTTATATTATACAAACATTAATACCCTATGTGCTACCAATTTCCTTTATATAATTTAAAACGTTAATTTGATTTTTATACTATATATAATATTCACTTTTAATATTACAAAAATCGTCCTATATGTTGATACCAGATTGCAAAGTGTGTCCTTTGTCTTCCAAAAGTAAAAAAGCATACTCGATGTTTGTGATCCCTTGCACGTTATGTGCTTTAGCCCGAACTCAGTTAGGTTTATGGTTAAATTTGACCAACTGAACCCCACATGAGGGTATTTTAGTCATTCTACATCATTTACTCAAATAAATAAACATAAAAATTAACATATAAAAACACTTAATAAATATCTCTCTCTATTACACATACACATACCATCTCTTTCAACCTCCACCATCAGCCACCACCTACCCACCATGACCACCACAACCCCACTCAATTTATAAAATCCTCTAAAAACACAACATATTAGCACAAACAAGAGCATCAAATTGAATCAAAACAATTCAGATCAACAAAAACATGTAGATTAATCCGTACACTAAAAAACCCTAACAATTTCAACATAAAACGAAATCAAGAAATGAAGAAATCAGATCTGGAACAACCCCACTCCTCATCTTCTTCACAAACTTGTTGGTGGTTATATAACAGTAGTGAACAACAACCATAATGGGCAGCAATGAAAAAATGGAGTTTCGACAAATCCAGATCCGGCGGATCAGTGGAACGACAGATTTAAGGGTTTAAACGACGACGACTTTTAGGGTTTCGACGACGACGGAGCTATGTAATGACGACGAGTTGGTGATGTGATGGTGGTGGTACTATGGCGGTGGTGGTGCAATGGCAGTGGTGGTGCTGTGGTGGAGGAGCTATGGGCGGTGGTGATGTGATGGCGGAGGTGCGATGCCAGTGGTTGTGCGATGGCGAAGGAGCTTTGGGCGGTGGTGATGTGATGGCAGTGGTGGTGCCATGGCGGAATTCTAGTGAGAGAGAGTAGAGGAAGAATGAGAGAGATGGGGAGAGAGGTGTTTTTATTATTTATTTAAGTGTTTAGGGTAAAATGACCAAAATACCCTCATGTGGGACTCATTTGGTCAGATTTAACCATGAAAACCAACTGAGTTAGGGCTAAAGGACATAACGTGCAAGGGTTTGCAAACATCGAGTACGTTTTTTGTACTTTTTAAAGACAAAGAACACACTTTGCAATCTGGTGTCAACATAAAAGATGATTTTTGTAATTTACTTTATTTTTATTAATTTGATTTCACTATGTTAACTTTTGTTAGTTAACTTTTATAAAACTAATACACCATTGTGTATATATTTTTATATGAAAATTCAGGTATAACTACTCCATATCTTATCAGGAATTTGAAATAATCAATATTATTAAATTTGAAGTTTAACTACTATTCTACAAACGTAAAAGAAGTCCCCACTAAACTATTACCATAACTTTTTCATATAACTTACAAAGAATTATATATGATAATAAAAATGAAATAAATAAATAGATATATTTTATTTTAACTAGTGAAATTCCCCGCGCTACGCGGCGGGGAATTCGAACGTTATCGATTCGTTTTGTTTTGTAACGGGATTAATACGGTACCGAAACTCGGTATAACCGAAAAAAACAAAAAAAGGTCGTGCCATGACAAAAACAATATCCACACATAAAAAATATACATTACGTCTAGTAAGGTTCAATTTATTCGATCTGTGCTAGGTGGCGGGAGCTTGTTTAGTGTCGATTCGATTAGTTATGATATTGATACTTCTTAAAACAACTGATGAAGAAAACCTTAAAAATAAAGTCGTGATATGTCCTTGACACGTGTTCACCGTTTAAGCGAAACAATAAAATAAAACCAATATAAACTTATTTGGTGTTATACTATACTATTTAAATAACAAACTAAAACAATTTGATATATATTTATTGACGATAACTTCTTTATATAATATATGTACATGTATTAATATGATATAATAATTAATAATGAAATATAAATACAATTTAATAAATATAAGTTAATGTTATGTTTATGTATGGAAATTAAAATCCCCAAATTATATAAAGCCCTAAATATTTTTTTCCCGCTGATTGTGTTTTGGCGCTATACCCTCCTATCTCTTTCTCTGCTTCTATACTTGGTGGACGGAGTGGTGGTTTTAGGTGGTTTCCCTCTTTGTTTCAGGGCGATGATTTGCTGCTACAATTCAAAGTTCGATCAAAACTGGTAAGTTCTCATTTATTCCCTTCGCCAAGATATAAATCTCCATACTTTAATTAATCCTCTCTAAGATTCGACTTCACTAACTAGGGCTGAGGACTGTGCGACTGCTACTAGTGGTTTTCCACCATCGGTAGGCTCTGAGTTGGTGGTTTTTGGTGGCGCTCCTTTACAACAGGTACGAATTGAACCCATCTGATTAAATAAAATGTCATTCACCTTTGTGGAGCATATTGGCTTAATTTCAATGTGACATCTGTCTTTATTTTTGTGGATTTTGTTGTTATGAATTACGAAACACACAAATAACTATATTTTTGCTATCTGTATATGTTATTATTGATGATAATCTGACTGCTACTTGATTAGAATCGTCTATCTTTGGAAACATGTTGTACAATTTATTCTTATTGTTACCATTACAATTATCGTGACCCATAAATAGCCCTAACAGAGCTTTAATAGTTGTACCAGCATGATCTTTTTCTTTGCCTTCTTTCATAAAAGACCCACATCAACATGGTCGAACTATTACCAAGCATTGTTTACACATCTTCATATCTACATTTACCTGCAATTATCATAAACATCTGTACAACGTGCAAGCACATCTAAAAGTTATCAACGTTATTTGATGTAATCATGTTTGGCCTCCAACTCATAGAGCTCGAGCTCTTCAGCCACATTGCCACTAGTCATGCATTCATTGGCCTTGTTACATGGTTGTAACGTGACCTTGACTATAGCTTTAGTAACGTTTGTCTCTGATCCTTTTTCGTCCACCAACTCTAGTCGTACATGGTTTGATAACAACCTGGGTGTAATAGTTAACAAAAATAAGCTTGTTGATGTTAAACACAAGTTTCATCTTCCAGGTGATGACAAGTTTATCTTGGCATCACAGGCAGAACAAGTGTTTTACACTTTATACCCTATCGTGACACGTGATACAAAAGATCTATGGCCAGTTGTAATGTAACAACCCTCGGTAAAACCAACACCCTTATAATATTTCCGACACTCTAAGTGTATTAGAATGTCTCAATATGTCTTATATTACACCCCGTATGTGAAAACCAAGCCCGAAATAGATTATAACAAATAAAAAAAAACAAGAAAAATGGAATTGAGGCGGGCCGCGTAAACCCACCTCTATAGTTCACGCGGGCGGTATCAGGGTCTAAACCTGATATAGTTGAAACCTTTAGTTCAGGCGGGCCGCGTAAGAGTCCTTGATAGTTAACGCGGGCCGCGAGAGATCGTGAAACGCGGATGCATCCTGAGCTGACACGTGTCGACATCGTGTCGAGTCTACTTGGTGACCGGGCTAAGCTATTCTGTTGACCAGGTTTGACTCGGGCCGCGTAAACCTTGTCTGTGTTTTACGCGGGCCGCGACAGGACTAGAATCAACAACTATATAAGAAGGCCATCGGGATCAACCAGAACTCGTTCATTTCTCAATTCTCAATCTAAATTTCTGTAGAAGGCATATTATAGTCGGGTACTATACCCCTAATTAGCGAGGTTCTGCTCCGTTGTAAGTATTATAACCCCTGTTTTGTAATAGTTACGCTGCCCGATTGATTTAAGGTTCCGTAACAACTGTCGTGGTTCTGCCCGGCGTAGTTGTTGGAATGCCGTCTCGGGGAGGGTATCATTAATATTTTCAATGGGTTATGATACTAACCAATGTACATTTTTATGAATTATAGATTATATCCAGGAAACCCTTACGAAAAGCCTAAGATAGCAATGTGAGTTTATCCTCTTTTTGTTAATCTTTTTGGTAATGTTTTACCAAACCTTAAATGTTTTACCATGAAAATTAGCAGTGATTGAGTCTTTGTAGTTCTTCAATTACTGCCGGTATGTTGGGGTTTTGTATACAAAATGTACTACACTATGAGTAGTAAGTCGAGGATGACAATACGTTACCATTGGACAATGAGTTAGCCAATGGGTAATATGACCCACAAGTCAGGGTTGACAGTACTAATGGAGTAATTGTGTAGACATAAACAATGTGATCGCTCTCAATACTGTTCACTGTGACTTTTTATTGAAACTTGATTAAACTGGGATTCACTCACCAGTATTTCCGACTGACAAATGTTTTTAAAACACGTTTCAAGTAACCCAATGTGACAGCTAATTAGTAAAAAGCCAGCTGGAGAGCACTGAAGGCTTGGGGATAATGTGGCTATAAAAGTTACCAAATAAACGGTGTTTTAAATTTAAATAAAATAGGGTTTATCCCTATAAATGTATTGTACTAAGAAACTTGGGTTTTACCCATGTGATTATTAATATTAAATAAGGTGGTTTTACTCTGATAAACATTTCCTAACTACGACGATCCTGATGTAAATTCCGCTGCAAGATTAAATAAACCTGATACCACCGAAACTCTGTGATCGCGTCCGCCCGGTCCCGGGGATCAGGGATCGGGGGTTGCGACAGAAGGTGGTATCAGAGCCTAGCCACTGGTCTGAGCCAAAGAAGTGTTCTGCTGACACTTAAGTATTTAAAATTTGTGTTAGGAAATAAATTACGGAAATACGTGCATAACTGTAATTATTTGTTATGTGTTATTTGACTATTTGTTAGTTTTCAGTATGAGTGATCAAGGACCCTCAGACGTGAATCGTCAGTTATCTGATTCACTTAGGAGTGAAGGTACATCATCACAGCCTGCCCTTTCAGGTATTCTGCTGATCAGGAAGAAGGAGTGTTTGCTTTTAGAGCTCAATCTGAAGAGCCATTTCCTAATAAGAAACGAGGATGGTTCAGTAAAGAAGCTTTTGCTCGTAGGAAGAGAATGAGAAAATTGCAACAGCAAAGAGCTTTAGCAGTTATTAAGCGAGAGACAGATGCCCATACTCAAGATATGCTAAATAGAAGCCTAGCTAATTTCCATATCCTAGCTACAACTGCTGCTGACCCAAGTCTGGAACAACTAGTAGCCCCATAACCACAAAACCCAGAACAACCTATGGAGATAGAAAACCAGGAAAACCAAGTGGAGATGCATGACTTTAACCCAGAAGAAATTCCTAGGATACCTGCACCAAACCCCCTAGACCCAAATTATGACCCCTGGTGGGACGACAATAGGGACTTTGTGCAACGTTACCCTATTCAGGAATATCCACCCATACAGAATATAGAAGCCTACCCAGGTATGGACCCTTTAGATCCCTATTACCAAGATGATTATATTAGGGAGATATTAGAGGATCCTTACCAATTTCATGAACTGTCACCCCCATATCAGGAAACCGCACCCCAGATTCCAAACCCAGTCCGAGAACTTGCACCCCCAATGAGTGCTAGAAAACGTGCAAGAACTTAGGACTTTCGGGGAGGAAATTTTAGAAAGCAGTGAGAGAATGCGTCAGGTGGGAGAGCGTCTCGTATGGAAATACGATGAACGCAATATGGATTTTTGGATAAATCCATATCCGTGAATGTGAGAATGGAGGAAATGGTAGTAGTAATAATAATAATAATAAAATAAAATAAAAATAAAATATGTGTGTACGGAGGCATATTACTATTAGTGTGATTCTATTTCTGTTGGTATTGTAATTTTTATTTCAGTACTAGTGTGTAATAGATACATAATAGTATATGAATAGAGTAAAAGTAGCAATGATCTACGTTTTTTACTAGATTGATTGTCATATGATTAAATATATTAAGATGTTATTTGTGATATTAATATGGGATAAATGTTTAAAATTCAGATGGCCGATGATGAAAATCAAGGAAATCTGAATAACGATAACCAGAGTAACATTAACGTGGTTAATGAGAATCCAAGCATCAATAACAATGGAAATCAAGTGGATAATAGTGCTATCCAACACATAGTGGCACAAGGAATTATAGATGCAATGCCATTTATTCTTCATACTGTTAAGGATGCTCATAATAAAAGTAAACATAGCAGTAAACGACTAATTGAACCAGAAAACAGCGTGAACAATGGACCAGTACTTCAAATGCCTATTCCCAAAAGAAGAAGAACCATGCCTTATGGTTGTTCTTATAAAGAATTCTGGTCTTATAAACCAATGGAATTCTCGGGCAACGAAGGGGCCATTGCAACCTTACGCTGGATAGAAAAGACTGAGGCAGTCTTAAGAATAAGCAAGTGTGCTGAAGAAGATAAAAGATTGTTTGCTTCTAATCTGTTTAAGAATGCAGCACTAGAATGGTGGAACACTATCCTCCAATCAAGAGGAAGTGATAAAACTTACACTATGGAATGGGAAGAATTTAAGACCAAGGTAGAAAGAAAATTCTGCCCACCTAATGAAAAAGAACAGATAGCAAACAAATTCCTAAACCTTAGGATGACTGGTGTGGATAGTAAGGGATACACTAAAATATTCTTTGAATATGCTAGAACATTTGTTCTAACTGCAGAAGAAGCCAAGATGATCCCAGACGTTATAGCTGGTACGTTTTTAGTTAATGATATATTTGCTAAAGTATTATTTGACTCTGGTGCGAACCAAAGTTTTATCAATACTTCGTTTTGCAAAATTCTAAATCAGTCATTAACTAAACTACCACAAGAATGTCTAGTAGAAACGGCTAACGGAGAAACTATTAGGATTTCTGAAATCTTGCAGGGAGCAAGAATAGAAATTTTTAACCAAATGTTTATAGCAAACTTATATCCCATGAATCTGGCAGGATTTGATGTTGTTTTAGGAATGGATTGGTTGATAGCTAATAAAGCCAATATTTTATGTGATCAAAAGTCAATTCAAGTAAATTCACCAAAAGGTAAAACGATCACAATTAAAGGAGATAAGCCCTCTAGATCCACAAAATTCATATCTATGATGAAAACTGCAAGTTGTATAAGAAAAAGGTTCTATAGTGTATTTGATTTCTATAATCATTAACACTAAAGGAAAGGATTTAAAAGATATTCCAATAGTATCTCAGTTTTCAGATGTCTTTCCAGAAGAATTACCTGGACTACCGCCAGACAGAGAGGTTGAATTCAGAATTCACCTGCTACCAGGAACATCACCAATTGCCAAAGCACCCTACCGTTTGGCACCTGCAGAAATGCAAGAATTGAAGAAACAATTAGACAAATTGTTGGAGAAAGGATTTATACAGCCAAGTTCGTCGCCATGGGGAGCGCCGATATTATTCGTTAAAAAGAAGGACGGATCAATGCGTATGTGTATTGATTACCGTGAATTAAACAAGGTTACGATTAAGAACCAGTACCCATTACCGAGAATCGATGATCCGTTTGATCAACTGCAAGGAGCTCGATTTTTCTCAAAAATCGATTTAAGGTCAGGATATCATCAATTAAAAGTACAGGAAGAGGACATTCCTAAAACTGCATTTAGAACAAGGTATGGACATTATGAATTTGCTGTCATGCCATTTGGTTTAACCAATGCCCCAGCTGCATTTATGGACATGATGAACCGAATATGTAAACCATATTTGGATAAATTCATAATTGTTTTTATAGATGATATTCTAATTTACTCTAAGAGTAAAGAGGATCATACAAAGCATTTGAACGCACTTTTAAGTCCATTAAGAAAAGAAAAACTTTATGCTAAGTTTTCAAAGTGCGAATTTGGTTAGAACAGGCACAATTCCTTGGACACCTAGTCAATCATGAAGGAATTCATGTAGATCCAACCAAGATTGAAGCAATTACTAAATGGAAAACCCCTGAGTCACCAACCGAGGTTAGAAGTTTCTTAGGATTGGCCGGTTATTATAGAAGATTTATTCAAGATTTTTCTAGAATAGCCATTCCTTTAACTAAGTTAACCTGTAAATCTGTTAAGTTTGAATGGGGAGTAAAACAAGAAGAAGCCTTTAGAATTCTTAAGCAAAGATTAACCCATACACCCATACTAGCATTACCAGGAGGAACTAACGACTTTGTAGTCTATTGTGATGCTTCTAAATTAGGTTATGGATGTGTATTAATGCAACGACAAAAGGTTGTAGCTTATGCATCTAGACAACTTAAGAATCATGAAGAGAATTATTCAACCCATGATTTAGAATTAGGAGCTATAATTTTTGCTCTCAAGATTTGGAGACATTACCTTTACGGTAGTAAGTTTACCATATTCACTGATCATAAGAGTTTAAAGTATATTTTCAAACAAAAGGAGTTGAATATGAGACAAAGACGCTGGATGGAGATGCTTAGTGACTATGATTGTGATATCCAGTATCATGAAGGAAAAGCAAATGTAGTGGCAGATGCTTTAAGCCGAAAGTATCAAGAAAAGCCAAGAAGGGTACGTTCTCTTAAATTAAATCTGCAAATAGATATAAATGATCAAATAAGAGAAGCACAAGAATCAGTAATCAAGGATGATTCTGAAAAATTAAAAGGTATGCTAAAAGAATTAGAACAAGGAACATATGGAATTTGGAGATTCCATGAAAAGAGAATGTGGATACCTAAATTAGGAAACCTACGTCATCGCATATTAGAAGAAGCCCATAAATCTAAGTATACGATGCATCCAGGAAGTGATAAAATGTACCAGGATTTAAGGAAAAATTTCTGGTGGATAGGAATGAAGAAAGACATAGCAACCTATGTTTCTAAATGTTTAACTTGTTCACAAGTCAAAGCTGAACACCAGAAACCCTTAGGTTTGTTACAGCAATTAGAAATGCCAGTGTGGAAATGTGAATTGATAACAATGGATTTTGTTACTAAATTACGCAAAACAAAGAAAGAAAATGATACAATCTGGGTGATTGTAGATAGGCTAACTAAGTCAGCTCATTTTCTACCAATGAAGGAAACAATTAGTATGGAACAATTATCTAAATTGTATGTAAATGAAATCGTTTCTTTACATGGCATTCCTTTATCAATTGTTTCTGATAGGGATAGTCGATTTACCTCTCATTTTTGGTCAAGTTTCCAAAAGGCAATGGGAACCAAGTTAAAGCTAAGCACAACTTATCATCCTCAAACGGACGGACAAAGCGAAAGGACAATTCAGACAATGGAAGACATGCTTAGAGCTTGTTTAATTTATTTCGGAGGTAATTGGGACGATCACTTACCTTTAATAGAATTTTCTTATAATAATAGTTACCACACAAGTATAAATGCTGCACCATTCGAAGCACTTTATGGACGAAAGTGTCGAACCCCAGTCTGTTGGGCAGAAATTGGGGAAAAGCAACTATCTAGACCTGAGATAGTGCAAGAGACAACCGACAAGATTATCCAAGTCAAGGAACGACTGAAAGCAGCACATGATCGACAAAAGAGTTATGCTAATAACCGACGTAAGCCATTGGAATTTCAAATAGGAGATAAAGTCTTGTTAAAAGTCTCTCCTTGGAAAGGAATATTAAGATTCATCAAACGGGGAAAGCTAAGTCCCAGGTATGTTGGACCTTTTAAGATTATTAGAAGAATAGGACCTGTAGCCTATCAGCTACAACTGCCAGAGGAAATGGCAGGAATACATGATGTGTTTTAGCTAATGAATCACTGATAGTACCTCTTAAGGATATGGAGGTAAATGAACACCTTAAGTTTGTAGAAAGACCTCTACAGATTGAAGACATGAAAGTCAAGAATCTCAAACACAAGAGATTAGTTCTAGTCAAAGTAAAGTGGGACTCCAAAAGAGGACCCGAGTACACATGGGAACTCGAGTCAGAGATGCAAAGGAAATATCCGCATTTGTTCCAGTAGATCTCGAGAACGAGCTCTAAAAATAAGGTGGGAAGAATGTAACAACCCTCGGTAAAACCAACACCCTTATAATATTTCCGACACTCTAAGTATATTAGAATGTCTCAATATGTCTTATATTACACCCGGTATGTGAAAACCGAGCCCGAAATAGATTATAACAAATAAAAAAAAAACAAGAAAAATGGAATTGAGGCGGGCCGCGTAAACCCTCCTCTATAGTTCACGCGGGCGGTATCAGGGTCTAAACCTGATATAGTTGAAACCTTTAGTTCAGGCGGGCCGCGTAAGAGTCCTTGATAGTTAACGCGGGCCGCGAGAGATCGTGAAACGCGGATGCATCCTGAGCTGACACGTGTCGACATCGTGTCGAGTCTACTTGGTGACCGGGCTAAGTTATTCTGTTGACCAGGTTTAACGCGGGCCGCGTAAACCTTGTCTGTGTTTTACGCGGGCTGCGACAGGACTAGAATCAACAACTATATAAGAAGGCCATCGGGATCAACCAGAACTCGTTCATTTCTCAATTCTCAATCTAAATTTCTGTAGAAGGCATATTATAGTCGGGTACTATACCCTTAATTAGCGAGGTTCTGCTCCGTTGTAAGTATTATAACCCCAGTTTCGTAATAGTTACGCTGCCCGATTGATTTAGGGTTCCGTAACAACTGTCGTGGTTCTGGCCGACGTAGTTGTTGGAATGCCGTCTCGGGGAGGGTATCATTAATATTTTCAAAGGGTTATGATACTAACCAATGTACATTTGTATAAATTATAGATTATATCCAGGAAACCCTAACGAAAAGCCTAAGATAGCAATGTGAGTTTATCCTCTTTTTGTTAATCTTTTTGGTAATGTTTTACCAAACCTTAAATGTTTTACCATGAAAATTAGCAGTGATTGAGTCTTTGTAGTTCTTCAATTACTGCCGATATGTTGGGGTTTTGTATACAAAATGTAGTACACTGTGAGTAGTAAGTCGAGGATGACAATACGTTACCATTGGATAATGAGTTAGCCAATGGGTAATATGACCCACAAGTCAGGGTTGACAGTACTAATGGAGTAATTGTGTAGACATAAACAATGTGATCGCTCTCAATACTGTTCACTGTGACTTTTTATTGAAACTTGATTAAACTGGGATTCGCTCACCAGTATTTCCGACTGACAAATGTTTTTAAAACACGTTTCAGGTAACCCAATGTGACAGCCAATTAGTAAAAAGCCAGCTGGAGAGCACTGAAGGCTTGGGGATAATGTGGCTATAAAAGTTACCAAATAAACGGTGTTTTAAATTTAAATAAAATAGGGTTTATCCCTATAAATGTATTGTACTAAGAAACTTGGGTTTTACCCATGTGATTATTAATATTAAATAAGGTGGTTTTACTCTGATAAACATTTCCTAACTACGATCCTGATGTAAATTCCGCTGCAAGATTAAATAAACCTGATACCACCGAAACTCTGTGATCGCGTCCGCCCGGTCCCGGGGATCAGGGATCGGGGGTTGCGACATGTAAAGACAAAATCCCGTCACATTTATGATCTCACTACACCTGAAACTGATGTCACCAATGATGGTAACACGACATCACACGATTTTCTTCAAACTGATGAACGGTTCGAGTTACCGAATGCGGTAACTCGGAGTGATCCCTTAGACCGGGTTACATTTCATGAAGATGATGATGATGATGCAAACGTTTATTCTGACCACTCTTTAGATGAAGATGAACATGATTGTTAGGAACATAAATTGTTTGTTGTTGTATACTTGTTATTATTTGAGATTTATCATATGGTATGTACATTGTACATTTTTCTCCTATCATAGAGTTTGTCAATCTTATATATATATTATCTAACCAAATCTGTTCAATTAAATGCAGGCTATATACAATATGAATGCTGGTAAAGATAATACAAGTCGTGGTGGTGGTCGTGGTAGTGGTGTTGGTAGTGGTCTACGTGGAGGAAAGACAAAGCAAGTTTCAAGGAAACACATTGATTGTGGCATTGTTATTCGGGAGCCTGATCTTAGTAGAGGTGATGGTGATGCTGTTTCTGGGAGACAAAGATCCCAAAAGTTGGATCTAAAACATCCCAATGGGAAGGCAACTATTGAGAAACCTACTATATGGACTAAAGGGCCGTATTTGATGGTACGACCTCCAAAAGGTCCTTCAATTTCATACCGCAGAGGTGTAAGGGGCAGTTATCGTCGTATGGGTGAGGCTGATCCAATGGTTGATTTAGGTGGGACGTTAAACAGTTTGTCACCAGATATTCTTGATGATAGGGATGGTACAACCTTACAAGATTTGTCACGTGATATCCTTGATGATGGCGACAATGGTAATCAATATAAATTACTAATTTTTTATTAGTTATCATTTTATTAATTATTATTTTTAACTTTTTAGATGATGATGATGCTGGTGACGATGGTGATGACGTTGGTGATGATGGTTACAATGGTGACGATGGTGATGGTGTCAGCGACGACGGTGACAACTTTGAGGGTGACGGTGACGACTTTGAGGGTGGTGGTGACGACTTCGAGGGTGGTGGTGACGGTGATGGGAGGCAATTCATACAAAGCAACGGGAAAAAGTATGTTTCTAGTTTAATATTTTAATTTATATTGTTTATTGATGTTTAAACTAGTTGGTAGTAGGGTTGTGCAACGGTTCCGAACCGGACCAAACCGGGAACAGTTACACACTGAATATAAGAACTAGATCATTTAAAAACCGGTTCGGTTCGGAACCGGGTTAAACGGTTCTGGTGTAAACGGTTCTTGTCAGAACCTATTGTCAATTAAATCTCAAAATTTTACAAGTAAATAAAAACAATCAAACCATTCAAAACGTATAACTAAATGCCTTATATTTGGTGTGTGTCGTTTTCGATAAAATCCATGAATTCTATTGAAAGATCAAGGCAAAAGAGGACACAAGGTTTTGAAACAATGCTGCAGAATTTAAAACCGACTTTAAGAGGCCATATCTTGGTCATTTCGAAACCATTTTAAGCGGGTTTTAGCCTAAAATGTAGTACTTTGAGCGGATTATTCACCCAAAGAGTTTCGTAACTTTTTAATACCATTTGAGCCCCGAAAAACTGTTCGCAAAACTGAATTGCAAAGTTGTCAGCTTTGGACAGATTTTGCATCAAAACAGCCAGCTTTGGACAAATTGTGCATTAATTTTAAGGTCTACTAGGAAGACTCATATTGTATACTATATTTACTTAGATTCATGCGGGTAAACTATGATCTGTTTTGCATGTTTTAGCATGTATGCTATACTGATTCTCAAATATCTTTTCAATATTTTAGGTTTGTAGACCAAAAGGTACATAGACGTGTAAAGGAAATACTTGAACAATGTCTTGATGGAGATTGGGTCACGTTTAAAACGATCCCCCAAAACATAAAGACGCGCATGTTTGACCGCTTCCGGGTAATTTATCAATTATTTATTTGTATATGTTATGATTATATGCATTATCTATTGCATTTTTATTTTTGTTTTTGTAGACTATGTATAGATGGGATCCAAAAGCACACCAGAGCATACGTCATTCGTTTATTTGTGTGCTCAAGGATCGATTTAGAGGCATAATGAGCGATATGAGGAAAAATTCTAAAATGAAAGCTTTAAAGGCGAGGGAAAATATTCCCGATGACGGATACAATTTTGAGATACAATGCAAATATCCGCCCAATGGAGTGCCTCATAGGAAATGGGAACGTGTGTGTATGGTAAGGGTTTTAATAATTTACATTTTTTGTCTTAATTATTTTTATGTATTAATTATATATATATATATATATATATATATATATATATATTACCACTATAGTCTTGGAACACTAAAGATTGGGAAAAGAAGTCCAAAGCAGGGAGAGAAAACCGGAAGAATGACTTATGTCTTCATACAGGCGGGTCCAAAGGGTTTGACGAACACCGTCGCAACTTGGTAAGCTAATCATATTATTACTTTTCGAAACCTATATGAACACTTAAAACTTATAAATTACATTGCATCTTTTTATGTAGGAAAAAATAAAGGGTAAAAAGGTTGGATTCGCGGAAGTATTACTTCATACCCACGCCACCAAAGAGTGTAAAAAGAGATTAAATGATGGGGAGATCAATGCAAATGACTACAATAAGTCAGAGTTTGTTACCGATCGTCCAAAACATTCATATGTAAGTTATCTTTTATCATTTATTTATAATTATTGTATCATCTTTTAGTACAATATCAAGCCATTTGTTTTGATAAACTGTAGGTCTCCTACATGAAAAAACTTGAAAATATGTATGGGAACACGGATTGCGATGATATGGAAGTGTGGGAGAGTCTGCATCCCGAGTGTCAGGGTCGTCAATTGTTTGGGGTAGGATCTTCTGATCCACTTTTTGTGTTGACTGGAACATCTTCCACAGCTAGTGTGTCAGATACCCGGCAATCGCATGAGGTAATGTTACTGTTATTATTATGTGTATATATATGTATGAATGTATCAGACTAGTGTGTGCTATCTAATATACACATGTATGTTTGTTTGGGCCATTTTTTTTTGGATTGACCCGTTACTTGTTAATATGTGCTAATTATATTTGTTTTGACAAACTTTAGCTCCAAAAAGTTCAAGCTGAACTAGAAAAGGAACGAGAGGCTCGACAAAACATTGAAGCCCGTTTTGAACAATTTGAACAAGAGCGGGAACAAGAAAGGGTTGAACGTGAACGAGAGCGGGAACAAGAACGTGTTGAACGTGAACGAGAGCGGACCGAACATGCTCGATGGCAGAAATACATGGAAGCAAAGTTTAATAAATTCGGAAAAAAAGTAATTTTTTTATGTATGTTAAAGATCATGCTAGTTTTGTTACAAAAACGTGCATTTTGTTTTTTATTCTAAGACTGTAAACATGTTTCTTGTTGGAATCTTTAGGATTTTCTGCAATTTATTTAAAAGAATTTGGTTTTTAGTTTTTTTGTTTTAATAATATTAATTTGATTTATAAAATAATGGGAATTTTGTCGGTAAGTTTAAAGGAACTTATTTTATGTTTTAAAACCGAGGGAATTTTGTCACCGAGTAAATTTAAAAACCGTGAGAACTTTGTCACAAACTTTAAATAATGATTGTTAGAAGCGTGGGAACTTTGTCACGACATTTATCTCAAAACCGTAGGAATTTTGTCGCCAAATTAAAATATTTAAAATATATTAAAAATATATGTTTTGTGACAAATTTGTTGTTAAATAGAAAGAAAAAGTTTATAACAAACTTTGTGGGAATGTTGACGCAAATCTTGCGACAAGTTCGGTTTGTGTGAACGTTGCCAGAAATTTTGTAGGAAAATTGTCGCTCATGCCATTTCCGAGGAAGTTTTTTCACACCAAAAGAATTCGTGGGAAATTTGTTGCTACTACTTGTTTCCCACAAATTTGCCACAAAATACGCCGTGAGAAAGGACTTGATTTTCTAGTAGTGAAATAAACCATTTATCATAACTTTTGAAATTTAATTATGTTTACTAAATTAATTTAGGAAAGTAAATTTTAGAAATTTAAAATTTATAGTTATATTATTTTATTAAAATAAAAAAATTAAACAAGAAGGAATGGATTATAAGAATTTGAATAAAAATTGTTTAATTAATAAAGGGTTAGAATTTTTTATTACTTTTAAACATACACTTGTGACATCTTCTTTCCCAAGCAAAACCCAGGAGACAGAACAGTAACCCAAACATAAACATTTCAAAACTCAAAATTTAGGATATTGTTATTCATCTATTATAATCCCATTTTGTATAATAATAAAAAACATAGCGATTAGATTAAAGGATTATACCGAGTACGTAACACGCGAGTTCCGATTACGGCGAGCTCGATTGACCCCAACGACTTCGGAATTCCCCGGTGAGTTGGTTTTCATTCCGGTGGGTGTTGTTTACTCCGGTAGAACTCCGGTGAGTTCCAGTTGACGAGGGCTCCTAGTCCGGACATGAACGCGGCGACTCGTATCAAATCAATTTCCTCCGGCGAGTTGTTTCGTGTTCTCCAACGAAGTGGCAAGATGTTCAAGACGTGTTGTGAAGGTGTGTACGGGTAAAACAATGATGAGAGGTTCGGCTTTTATAGCCTTAGAAGGTCTCTTTAAGTATGGAAGGAACTATGATTGATTTGTATGTGTTTCAGCATAAGTCTTGGTGCATGCTTGATCGAAAATGGAAACGCGGAAATGATATCGATCACCGAAAAATCAGCGGAGAAGAAAGGAAGGTATGCGGCTGTAATATGGTGGTCAATTTGGCGGCAAAATGAAATCGAAGAAAAGGAAATGAAGTCAAAAGGAAAGTGAGGCTGTACGCGGTTTGTCTAATTTGGGCGGCAAATGGCAGTTTCCATTCCCTTTGTTTCTTTTAAATTTCTAGACTTGTTTTACTCTTTTAATTTACGCACAAACAGTCCCTTGAGTTTAAAAGAGTTAATTTACTTGGTAAATTAACTTGGTTAACTTATATAACCTTAAACAAATTTCGAAACGTAACAAAACTAACTAGTTTATTTTTTTATAAAATAAAAAGAACAACACTTTTAATTAATTAATTAAACATTTGAGTAAACAAATAACTATATTTACAAGCGAATTAAGTTAAGGATAAACGATTAATTATTTTGCGAAGCTCTCGAGTTTCAAGGGTTAGGATCCGAATTCAAAATGGGTCGGATTTTTGGAAGTCCATTTTGACGGATGTTACAGTGTGTTCAATTCTTAGATTGGTAGACAAGGGTTTGAGGAGGCAGTGGCGAAGGCATTGGGGAGCGCTGCTGGGCTTGAGAGCCCTCCGAACGTCAAGTTAATAAGGAAATTGTGCGTCCTTAGAAGTCGGTTAAGAGCTTGGAGAGACGAGATGTTAAAAAAGAGGCCGAGGTTGTGTCTAGTGCGAGATCTGATTTGGAATCTATCGAAGAGGTGCTAGAAGAGAGGGACTTAAACGAAGAGGAAGAATGGATTTTCTTGGAGAATAAAAGGGTGTTAAAGGAGGCAGAGGAGCAGAAAGTTAGGGATTTTCAGCAGAGATCAAGGATCAGATGGGCTAGAGAAGGTGACGAAAACACTAATTTTTTTCACTCATTGATTAACTGCGGGAAGGCAAGTAACGTGATACATGGTTTGGAAGTGAACGAGATGTGGGTTTTGAAACCTTCACTTGTCAAAAAAGAATTGTACAGTTTTTTTCAAAAACAAGTTTGTAGAAGAATGTGAGGCGCGTCCAAAAGTAGAGTGTTTTAACTTTAAGAGAATTTCTAAGACGGAAGCCTCGGGGTTGGTGACTTCTTTCTCGAAACAGGAGATTAAAGAGGCAGTGTTTGAATGTGGGGATGACTAGGCACCGGGGCCCGATGGTATCAATTTCTGATTCATTAAGCACTTTTGGAGGTTCTTCAAGGAGGATTTCTCCGAGATATTGGCTGCATTTTTTGTGACAGGTAAAATTAATGTTGGATGCGGGTCCTCTTTCATCGCTTTGATCCCTAAAAAGAGAGATCCGATCGGGTTAAACGACTACAGGCCCATCAGTCTCGTTGGGGTCATAAATAAAACAATATCTAAGATTCTCGCTAACAGGCTCAAAAAGGTCATAGGATCGGTGATTTCGCCTTCCTAATCAGCGTTTTTGAGCGGGAGGTACATTCTTGATGGCCCTCTTATTTTTAACGAGATTTTTTCTTGGATTAGAAAATGTAAGAAGAAAGCCTTTTTTTCTCAAGAGAGATTTCAAAAAGGCCTACGATAAAATTAATTGGAATTTTGTGGTGGATGTTCCTGGTCAAATAGGTTTTCCGAGTGTTTGGTGCTGGTGGGTGATGGGTGTTCTTTCGTCGGCTAGGGACTCGGTTTTGGTGAACGGTTCTCCGACTTTCGAATTCCCTTGCCATAAAGGAATGCTTCAAGGTGACCCGATATCTCCGTTTCTTTTCGTGATTGTTATGGAAGCTTTGTCGTGTTTGTTTGATAGAGCCTGTGAAGTAGGCGTTTATGAAGGAATTAAGCTTCCTAACGATGGCCCTCTTGTCTCGCACCTATTTTATGCCGATGATGTGCTCATTCTCGGTGATTGGTCCGAGGAGAACGTTCTTTCGGTTGTTAGAATCCTTAGATGTTTTCACGCTTGTTCGGGGTTGAAAATTAATCTCGGCAAGTCGAATATCTTTGGGATGGGGGTCTAAAATTCTGAGGTGAACGATATGGTGATGGTTATGGGATGTAAGCCAGAATCGATGTCATTCAAGTATCTAGGATTGATGGTTGGTGCTAACATGAATAGGATTAACAATTGGAGACCGGTTTATGATGTTTTCGAGAATCGGTTGTCTCTTTGGAAGGCTTCTATTCTTTCTATGGGTGGTAGACTGACGCTTATTCGGCCCGTTCTAGAAAGTCTTCCCACTTATTTTTTCTCCTTATATCATGCCCCGGTTAAAGTGATTGAAGATTTGGATGGGATGATTAGAAGGTTCCGGTGGGGTAGTACGAACGGAGCTAAAAAGATGCACTGGGTTGCTTGGGAGAGGGTGGCCTCTCTGAAAAAAGTTGGGGGTTTGGGATTGAGTAGACTAAGGGACACGAACACGGCTCTCCTTTCCAAGTGGGGGTGGAGATTCAAAACCGAGAAGAAGAATTTATGGGTTAAGGTCATTACTGCGCTGCACTCAGGAAGTTCTAAATGGGACTTTCTTCCTAACAAAAAGGCTCTTGGAGGCATTTGGTGTAAAATTGTTTCGACTATCAATAAACCTGTGGTGGATAACACGCCAATCCAGAACTTTTTTAGAGGTGTTGTGGGCAACAGGGAGGATGCCTTATTCTGCTCGACCCATGGCTCTGCAACGATTCTCTGAAGTCCAAATATCCTAGCCTTTTTCGGTTGGAGGTGGTGAAAATGTGTAGCGTTCGGGACATGTTAGAAGGGGAGGGGCTCTGGCTATGGAAGCATGATCCGTCTACCTACGAAGAGCTTAGTGAGATGCCTGCTTTCGGCCAGGCTCTTGTCTTGGTCAATCTCTCTAATAGAGCAAACGGGTGGAAGTGGAGCGGTAACGGGTCATCGACTTTTAGTGTGGCTGCTGTGAATAAGCTTTTGGCTTTTAACATGGATTATAGTAATAGATTCGTGATGGACTAGTGCAGTTGGGTTCCCCTAAAGTGCATCGTTTTTATGCGGAGAGCAGAATTGAACAAAATTCCGATAGTGGATGCCTTCTCAAGGAGAGGAATTCAGATCCCTGATAGTTTATGCTCCTTCTGCAGTTCCGAAGAGGATTTGGTTACACATTTATTCACAGCCTGTCCATTGGCTATCAAATTATGGCACAAGATCAGCTACTGGTGTCGGGTGCATCAGTTTTATGTTTTCTCTTTCAGGGACTTGTTCGAGATTCATAGTTTCAACAGGAAGGGGTTCGGGGAGAAAGTGGCGCTGCAAGGGATAGTTATAATTTCCTGTTGGTGTCTCCGGAAGGCGAGGAACGGTCTCAGGTTCTCCGGTAAACGTGTGAAAGTTGACGATATCTTTAGTGAAGTCCGGTCTTTGAGCATTGTTTGGTTTAAGCATAGGTCGAAGTTTAGGTCGATTAGTTGGTTGGATTGGTGTAAATTTGTTGTAGTGTAGTCAGTGTGTTGTTCGGGGCTCGTTCCAGTTTTCGGTTCGGTGTGTTTCTATAGAAGTATTCGTTTAAAAAAAAACATTACACGGCATCTTTTTATGGAAGTTATGTTAGGTGACGGTTATTAGACAATTAGGTGACTACAATCTTCGCTGTAATTAGATAACTCTATAAGGCTAAAGGGTATGGGGGTCATGGTTGAGATATAATTTGCCCCGTAGGAACATGAATGGAAGGCTACACCACCCACTTGCATGATCCACCATGGTTTGCATGGATTAAACCGTGACAACCATGGTCCTCCTTTCCATTTGTCAAGAAATCATTTCCTTTTTCTTTCGATAAAGATAAATTAAAATAAATAAATGGATAGTGGTTTTGGTCATGACCACACCGTTGGGGTATTGATTTTGAATGGTGGATTAAAGGTGGGTGACATGACACTGACGTGGAGGGTCATGGTGATCATGAGAGTCATGACCACACCCTATAGCATAAGTAGGGATTATGAGTAGTAAACTATTATAACAACATTACCCTGGATTCTCTAAACTTTTTAAAACAAATATAGAAACCAAATTTAACGAGACAAGGCTTTGAGCTTATCCGGATTCTGTTTCTTAGTGGGCCCATCAATCTGCAAAGCTAAATATAAAGAGTAAACTTCCGTTTTGCTTCCCGTGGTTTGGTTGTTTTAACGGTTTTGCCTCAATCCTTTAAAAACAACCATTTTTCTCCAATAGTTTACTATATTTTTCCCATTTTGCTCCCCGCCTCTAACTCCATCTAAAATATTTGTTAAAAAAACAGGTATTTCAGTAATTTTATAAATAAAGCAAAGGTATATTACACATACATACACTCTCAGTCTCTCATCTCTCTGTCTCTTCTCCATCACAGCTCTATACTCTCTCTCTCTCTCTTCACCATAACCAGCCACCACCAATAACCACCACCCCCACCAGGGGCGGATCTACTTGAAAAGATCGGGTTCCTAGGAACCCATTCGGTTTGAAACTTTTAGTGATAATCTATAAAGAAAACACAGAAGGAACCCATAGATAAATTATGGGTGAACCCACAGTTAACAAAACATATGAACTGCTTTAATGGTAGATTGCCTCTTTTCTAATTATGAGGTCATAAGAGCATTCTCATCCAATCCATCAAAACTTGTGAGGGTGAGTTTTTATATTGTAAAGGGTAAAAAAAGTGTTTGTGAGTGGAGGAGAGAGAAAATGTTACTGTTCATCTGTATATTTGGGGGGACACTGTTCACCCAGTATAATTTTTTTAATATATATTGAAAGTGGTTGTCAGTAAAGGAAAGAGAAAAATGTGATTATAATATTATTTAATTGAAAAGGAGAGAGAAAAAATATTTGTTTTTAATGGAAATATATTGATATAGGAGTTGTTTTTTAGTAGAATGTATGTATAATTTGATGGATTGGATGAGAATGCTCTAAGTTCGATTCCCTGTTTCTCTGTTTTTCTTTTTACGTTATGAATACTTGTTTTTATCCTCTAACAAGGATTCCATTTCCCGATTTATATGCAATGGATATTAATATGAAGTTAATATATGATATATATGTGGAATGTATATCCATATATGACGTTCCTCAATCCTTTTGATGAATTTTAATTACTAATCTCAATCATCTATTGAGAAAATTGTTCATATATATTGAGAAAATTGTTCATGACAACCGGTTCAAATAAATAGAAATGGTTTAGTTCATGACAACCAACAGAACATACCAGACTGATAAGAGAATCTCTTAACTAATAAGCAATAGAAATGGTTCAGTTAAATGTGTTTGTAGTTGGAACCGGCTCAAATAAATGCTTATTTATTCGCCATTTTTAGACGACTCGAATTCGTTCCGTAAAAATTTATTACAAATCAATTTAAAGAAATATGTTTTTTAGAGACGAAGATAGATAGTGGGATAGGAATGCTTTAAAGCATCATAGGAAAAGAGGTGACTTTGGTGATAAACCCCAACCCGACCCGAAAAAACTAACATCGAATTGACCGAAATTCGAGCACCTGAAAAAGTGAACCCAGTAGACAAAAATCCTAGATCCGCCACTGACCCCCACCAACTCTACACCTATAACAAGCACCACCATCGTCACCGCCAGTGACCCTCCCCACCGCCGTTTCAAATTTGACTAGATCTAGTACCCCATCGAGCCAAGAGAGAGAGAGAGAGAGAGAGATAAAGAAAGATTAGGGCTTCGATATTTCTCAGATATGTGATTTTGTGCTTCAATATATGGTCGGCAACTGGCGGTCGCTGGCTTGTGGTGGTGGCAACATGTGGTGATGGCGGCAGAGTATGTTGAGGTAGGATCTGATCGGGTTCAACGCCATATATCTGCATTGGGTTCAAGGGGTGAAATTGATGTTAGATATTTTTTTTGTTTACTGTTGAAGTATGATGATAATGGAGTGGTTAGAGAGAGAAAGAGAGAAATAAAGATGGTGGAGGCCAGCTCCGATTTCAGGTGGTGGCCGGCTGGGATGTTGAAGGTGGTGGTCGGCTGGGATGGGGATGGTGGGGGCTGGTGGTGGTGGCCGGCTGGGATGTTGATGGTGGTGGTCGTCGTACAGTGCAAGAACAGTGTCAAAGGTTGAAATTAATTATTTGGTTATTTTCCATTACGCTGTTCGACAACCGGTAATTGGACCAAAAGATGCTGTTGATTTGTTTCATTTTCTTTAGACAATTTTACATCCATTCGGATCCTCATCTCCAAAAGGTGACATGATGTCATCATTTCTGCTGCTACTGTGATGATATCCACCATTGTAATGCATATTATAATCCAGTGGCTCGAGCCTGTTGTAGTATGTGTATAATGTTGATGGCTCTGGTCTACTGTAGCGTGTGTATTGTGGTGGCAGCTCTGGTCGGCTGTAATGTTGTGGTGGCAGCTCTGGTCGGCTGTAATGTGTGGGGAATGGCGTAAAGAAAGAAAGTGTGTGAAAATTAATTAGGGAAATTAATAAGTTTGAGTGGGAAAAGACTAAAATGCCCCTCATGTGAGGGAATGTGACCAGGATTTAACAGTTGAATTAGATAGCGTTAGGGGCGGGGAGTGAAATAGAGATAAGCTTTATAGATCAGGGAGTAAAATGACTATTTTTAAAGGATTGAGGCAAAACCGTTAAAACGACCAAACCACAGGGAGCAAAACGAAAGTTTACTCAAATATAAAAATATCAGCTCTGTTGCATCTTGATGAGCCTCTAACAATGGTAACAAATCTTATTGTTAGATTTTTTTTTGTCAACTTTTGCCCTACCACATGAACATAAAATGGGAAACATAATATTATTCCACTGTAATTTGTAAAGGGAAATTCTATTCGTAATCCCCACACTTTGACAATTCAATACGGATCGTATACGACTATACGATCCGTATTGGATAAAGTTAAAGACATGGCAGACTGGCAGGTGCAGAGTTTGTCTGACGACTGACCTGATACGCATCGTATAAGCCTATACGATGGTATTAAGGCCCTGAATTTTTTAGGTTTATTTTTTGGTGTGTTATGTTTGGTTTTTGGTGTTTTAGGTTTGTTATTGGTGTTTATTATTGGTTATTTTTGTTTTAACGAGTTTTAAAATCTTTATTATTTTTTTATCGTTAAGTATCGTATTATAGTGTATCGTGGTGTATCGTATCACATTTTTAACTTAATATCGTATTATACTCTATCGTATCACATCTTTATTTTCTTTTATCGTATTATAGTGAGCTGTTTCGCCATAGAAATAGCAGACACAAGTTGCTGAACGAACGTTAACTCGAGTTTAACGCACGACTTTTCTTGTTTAGATTCATCTTCACTATCCGCCGCAACCCTGAGCTCAAACAAATCATTGTCGACTTCATTCTCATGTACTTTAACTTTAACCAAAGTATAATACTCGTGTTCAAGAGATTTGTCTGACAAAAAAAATATATATACAACCTCTTGCATGAGCCTGGTCACCATCGGCGTCATCGTCATCGTCCTCGGCGGCATCACCACCTGCCGGCTCTTGCAACTCCTCTGGTAACTCGGCTGGGAGAGCGGCGGGGACAAACAGCTGCCCGTCCACTCCTATAAATCGTCACGGACCTACGCGCGTTATCGAAACTACTTCGACTAAAAATAAAAATATTATATATTTACGACTTATTACGGATTCGATGCTCATTACGGACCTACGAGCATTACGGACGACTTCGACTAAAAATAAAAATATTATATATTTACGACTTGTTACGGATTCGACGCTCGTTACGGACCTACGCGCGTTACGGACGACTTCGAATAAAATAAAAATATTATATATTTACGATGGCTTACGTTTCAACGCTCGTCACGGACCTGCGTGCGTTACGGACGACTTCAACTAAATAATAAAAATATTATATAACATCAATTTATACTTAAAAGTATAACATTTAAAAAAAATTAAGATATAAAACATTTTTTATATTTTAATAAACAGAAAAGAAAAAAAATACGTTTTTGGGCCTATACGCATCGTATAGGTCATTACAGATCGTATTACACCATGAGTTTCAAAAAAATATATGAAATTTTGAAGCAATACGATGCGTATAGGCCCATACGCATTGTATTTCTTCATCTGATTAAGAAAAAAACATGAAATTTTGCAGCAATACGATGCGTATTGGCCTATACGCATCATATTTCTTCGTCAGATGATGAAAAAACCCTAAAATCCCAGCCTTTCAACCAAAAATCACACAAATTCATCGGACAAAATGCAAAACTGAAAACGTATAAATGATGAGGGTTCGAAAATACATACCTTACTAGTCTTTGATCTTGAAATCAACACCGTATATGACCGTATGAATGACATCGTATGTGTGTGTGAATTGTGTGTTTTCGTATTGGAAATAATAAACCCCTGTTAATCAGGGGGTTATATCGTTTTGACCTTTAATACGCATCGTATAGGCTTATACGATGCGCATTACCCCCTGAATTCTGAATTGGGGGGGAATACGCATCGTACAGGCCTATATGATGCGTATTACCCCCTGAATTTTCAAAGGAACCCCTAGTTTTTTTTTGAGAAATCAGGGGGGTAATACACATCGTACAGGCCTCTACGATGCGTATTGGTCTGTAATACGACAAAGTTTTGGCCTATACGATCATATTGGGCATAATAATAAAATTTGTTTTTATTGTGTTTTCCTTGGTTCGATGCGTATACGTGTCGTATTTTGATGAACTTTCGCGTATTTTGTCATTTTATGGAGTGTACCTTCAACAAGCATCGTTTTGGTGACGTTCAGTTGCATGTGATTATCGTATTCTATGATTACGTGCAGTTTTGTTTGAAATCCACTTGTATTGTATAGTGCCGTGTTATATGTATACACGTCTTAGTATATCGTTAGTTGCATATTTTGACGTATTTTTGCGTTTTTTGACGTATTTTACCGTATTGTAGCGTATTTTAGAGTATTTTGACATATTTGAGCGTATTTTGATGTATTTTTGCGTATTTTAATGTATTTCGGTGTAATTTAACGTATTTCGGCTTATTTTAATGTATTTTAGCATATTTTAACGTATTTTGATGTATTTTAGCGAATTTTATCATATTTTAACGTATTTTAACGTATTTTAGCATATTTTGATGTATGTTTTATATATTTTGACGTATTTTAGCGTATTTTACAAATAAATTATTCTTTAAAATTACAAATTAATCAATATAATGCATTGTCTTGTCAATAAACAAATGGAATACATTATACAAAATAAATTATTCTTTAAAATTACAAATTAATCAATATAATGCACTGTGTTATCAATAAACAAATGGAATAAACTATACAAATAAAATTTTCTTTAAATATACAAATTAATCAATATAATGCACTGTCTTGTCAATGTTAGGTTTCGTTATCGTTTCATACCACGCTATGCGTCCCGTTTAGTTTTTCATCCAAAGTGCTGCTTCTTCGCCCGTGTGTCTTACCCAGAGATAGTTCGGTATCGGTATTGGATAGTCCCCTTCAAGTTTGACATGGATGAAATGACCATTGTTAACATATACCAGTGAAACGACCTGATGGGGGACACGTCTGCGCTGTAGATGATAGAAGGGAAATACAGTCGAACAACCTCTGATGTCTAATATGTGAACAATCACACCAAACCTATGGGCAAGAAGGAGTCCTGCATGAGGCATCTCCATCCAATGCTCCATAGGTGCTTTCCCACCCCCGGTGAAATTTATTCTCTTTAGTTGCGCGTCGTAGCCTCCCAGTAAATCACTGTCTAAGATGTACCTCCACATATCTTTGTTCGCACCCATCAGCTCTTCAACTAGTCGGATCCGAATAAACCCAAAGTAGTCTTGTTCCAACCCTAAACCCACATCCGCCACCCGAAACCCACAATGTCCATCCGACTTTACATCTTTTATTCTTGAAATGTAGGGGTGGAACACTTTTGGAATTTGATATTCGAATCTGAGCACATATTCAAGCGTTCAATCATCATTGATTAACAGAAACCCATGGTCCTCGCAAGGCTCTCTTTTTCGTGAAGCCGTTGAACGACCGCGTCGCAGTAACGACCTTTGAGACTTTAGGGACATTGCAGGCGTAACGGTATTAGGGAATCTTGAGAAGGTACATAAGAGCTGTGTAGAGGGGGGTCACACCTACTTTGTTGTTTGGAAGGCCCAACTGAGCTATCTCTAGCAGGTTGTTCTTTTCTTTATTGCTGGACCTTGGAGGTTGGCCGCCGGCGAGTTTTTCTTGTACGGCAGGTGGTTTTTTGTTGCTCATAAATGGGTTTATCACCGCCTTGATCTTCGATATGATGCTTTTCTTCACTTGCGGGGGTTGGGTAGACAATTTCTGTTTCACATCTTCTAATTCTTTTTCGATATCAACCTCTTCATCATCAAAACTTGATGAATTTAGGTCAAGTTTTCTCCAGAAAATGTCTATATCATCGAGCTGAATAATGCGTTCTGCAAAACAAAAAAGAGCATTAGACAAGCATATCTTCTACTATAATAAAGAAAACTAAAAAAAGCTGAGGTGTCACAAATCTAAGCCTCCTATCCAACGTGTCAACATATAAAGCCCTCTCTTTCATTTGATCCTATGTGTCATTTTCTGAGTTTTTTTCTTTTTCTTTTTAGAAAACCTAAAGTCAAATTTGAGAGAGTGGTTGCAGACAAATGTCAGAAAGGCTATGCCAGCTTTCCTCAAACCACTAAGTCATTCAAAATTCAAATTCAAAGAAAAGAGTATGAGAGAAGAGAGGAGAGAGTTGAAGGGGATCCAGGCATAATCTCTTACCCGTCACTTTCTCTCTGCCCACTTTCTCTCTCCAGTTTTTCAAAAACATCTCATTCAAAATTCAAATTCATTATTTCCCTTGATCTCCAAAACCCTAAACCCAATCTTTCCCCTGGAAGACCACGCTCCGATAATCATAGATGGAACAACATTGAAGACTTCTCTCAAGGTTCGATTTGATGTATTGGAAAACCCTAATCCTATTAGCAATTGAAGATGCCGCTAATCTCCGATCATTTATCGCTTTGTTCTCCAAGTTTTTACGAACATAATCTAGCCGATATTGGTAAGTTTTGTTGATTTGTATTACATGAAATAGAAATTTGAATGGTTATTCAGCTAATTCTAGGCTCAAAACCTAGGGTTTTTTTTTCCTGGTTTGAGCATGGTCTCAAAGATTTTATATTCTGTTGTATTCTTGAAGACTCAATTCAGTCTGCAGTTGGACATAATTTGAATAAGAAAAAGTATACATCAAGTATACTAGATGTGTAGGTAGAATGCACCTATGGAAAAGTATACAAAGCCAGAGAGAAAGCCACCGGCAAAATTGTTGCTCTCAAGAAAACTAAACTTCATGAAGACGAAGAAGGCGTTCCGCCTACTACGCTCAGAGAGATCTCGATCCTGCGGATGCTCTCACGTGATCCTCATGTGGTTAAGTATGTCTTTCAATATCATTTGAATCTACAATTCCTTATTATGATGAAAAGTTAGGGTTTATGTGTTCTTTTAGCGATTAATCTATCCTCATGTGGTTAAGTATGTCTTTCAATATCATTTGAATCTACAATTCCTGTATACGAGCGTTTCTTTACTGATAGGCAGTGAACTCTTTTAACTAGATAGACAAAGTTTTAGGATTGGCTCACTTGAAAAGACTATTTTGCCACTGACCATGTTAGATTTTTGTGGTGCAACCTCAATAGATTTTTGGCGGGAAAATGTGGGAGACATGTTATTTCTACACGGGATCCGAATGAAGATAACCATACCCGCAAATTTTGACCCGGGTATATAATGAACAAAAAAAAACCCTAATCATTCTAATCCCTCATTTTCACACCGTCGTCCCAAATTGAGTACACCATACATTCAGAGCCCTAATCTTCCAGCCTCCATCCGCGTTATTCTACAATCGATGAACTAATTTTTATCTCCATTATTCTGGCCGTTCACTCCATTTTACAAGGATTCAATACTTCATAACCACCAACAATCGCATCAACAATCATCAAGAATCAACATAATCCGTGTTAATCATTGATTCTTGCTTCCAATTTCTGATTCTAGGTATGTTTTTTAACGTTTACGGTTTTTTTTTCCAAAGTTGTTTAGAATTTTGTTGTTTTTTATCGATTTACAAACCCTAAATCGATTTTTTGTTGATGCTTGAGGATCTGCCATATATATTTTCCTTGATATTCTCCATCGATCGATGATTATGAGAAACCCTAATTGGCGTTCAGCTTTCTCATTCTCCATTTGCATCTTCTTCAACTAATTGACAACGGTGATTGCAAACATCAAACATCGATTTCACATCTTCAAGGTACAGTTTTTCTTATCTTCCAGTGTTCATCATCCACGTAAGTGTTTGATTTTGAAATAGGTATGTTCATCTTTTTTTTTTCTACAGATCTAGGGTTTTATGTTTTTGCATATTAGGGTTTGTTAATTTGTCTAACCATGATCGTTGCAAACAAGTTTTCAATTGTCAAGAGCAGGTTCTTTCTAATCCTAACATCAACTTCCAGGCTTCTGCAAGATGAAGCTATACCTAACATTAAAGTAATTTTGCAACATAAGGTCCTTCATCTTCTTCCTTCGTTTAACTTCAGATTTATAATAATTTTTATTTTATACTACCATGCTTTAACTTTTACATGTGTTTGATTGTTGGAAAAGAGATTATACACCAGCAAGGATTGAAGCTCAGTTAGTGTTGGATCTGAGTTTGGTTTTGATTGTATTTTCTATTTGAATTAAAATGGAAATGGATGAGTTGTGCAGCAGAATTAATATGGAAACAAACTTTGCATACAATCAAACGAGAGTATTGCTTTGATCAAGACATTTTCAACAAGAAACCGAATGATTGAATTTAATTTCAACAACGATTACAAGATAATGCTTGAATACAAACTCCCCCTCAGCCAGAGCTCAGCGTTTGTTCGTGCAGGAAAACAAGTTTGCAAAGAGCTAATAGAACAGTACAGAACACTGTTCTATTTATAGGCACTAACAAACCACTGAGCATCTAAGCTGACGTCACCATGAAAGTGACATCTAACCTCCTAACAAACTCTAACCTCTGATCTATACAAACACTGCTATACTAACTACTGCTATTACATTTCATTACATAAAAGACACTTAAACAGCTGCTGCATCCTTCCACTGCTGTGAACCCAGCAGTGCTTGTCCGGATCAGCAGTACTTGACTCAAGACAGTAGATTGAGCAGCAGAGCTTTTAGTCTTCTATCAGTCTTTACAAGAGCAGCAGATTTGACGGTCAGTGGCTTGTACGATCAGTAGATAGGAGGTCAGCAGATGTTGAAACCACTTTCAAGGGGAGAGACTTGTATGTAACATCTGCTTATTCTGGATCCACTGCTCTGACCCAATTTTGGCTCTAATTATCTGTTCCTCTGGTAGGGTTCAATCCCAACAATCTCCCCTGGAACAGATAATGCCAAAACTCTTCATTATTGTGGAATTCTTTATTGCCTCATCAGCAGTTCCCTTATCTGACCTTTAAACTGCAGTTCAAAGTCTAGGGCATCTGTATCATCATCATCCCTGCTAAGTGGAAGATCAAGGAGATCCTGCAAATCTTCAAGATTCAGGCCAAGAGCTTGTTCCCTTGATATTTTCTTCACTTCTCCACCAAACCTGAGCAAAGTCAATACGCAGGTCTGTTTGTCAGTTTCCCACTTTAGTATTTTTTAGTCTGGTGGGTTTCTTGGGAGATGTTTATTTGCAGAGGTATTTGGTGAGGCTGGCCTATTCATGACTGGCTGAGCAGCACTTGCAGATTGTTCCAATTCAAGATCTTCTTTTATCATTAATTTCATGCCTTCTTTTACAATAGCATCTCCAGCTTTTAGATCTTGAATTGTTTCAGTACTCGACTGGTTTTTGCTCCTTCTTTTGTAGATGGCAGCACCAGCTGGAGCAGTGGTTCTTTTAGCTTGCAGCTTTGGTGGTCTTTTTGAAACCTCTGCTTTAGAATAGTCAGGCTTTTGTGGAACTTTTGGATCTTTCTTTCTAAGTTCCTCTAACTTCTTGTAGGTAGCCCTGACCCTATCTTCTCCCCACTTTGACACAGAATTCTTTGACCCATAATCAGCTGCTATCAGCTCCTCTTTCATTCTCTTCAACCTTAATGCCTTCTCAGCTTCAAATTGTTTGAATTTTTCAGGGGGAGTCTGATTGACCTTATTTTTGATCATTTCTTGAATCCTGGCTGCTTCTTTTTCAAGCTCAGAAATGGTCCAGTTTTTGTACATGTATTTCTCCCCCTTGTATTTCTTGTAGGTCATGATATTCTCAATGTAGTCTTTTCTCAAGGACTCATCTGCCCTTTCAGAGATTTGCTGACATACATTTTTGGCAAATTGCTCCATTGCTCTGACCTGTGTGAGTAGAAATTGATAGTTTTGTTGAAATTCTCTATCAGATTTCCCTTGTTTATTTTTTATAGCAATATCCTCTGCTTGCTTGGCCTTGAGTTTCAAGTATTCTTCAATATTGTGAGGCCTGGGATATCCTTCAACTGATGGCAAACTCCTTTTAGCTGGGTCATCCTCATAATAAAAGGATTTGATTTCTTCCCTAACTGCAATGAGTTCTAGAGGAAATGAAACACCAGCAGGAGGTAGTGATTTTATAATTTGAGCTGAAGAGAGAGGTATGGGTTTTGGAATAGTGACAAGTGACAGGGATTTTGAAGATGTTGGTGGTGGTGAAGGTGAATCATCATCTGATATGTAAATCCTTCTCCTTTTTGTTTTAGAAGAGGCAGATGATGTTTTGGGTGGATCAGTGGTGGTAGAGTGTATGGCAGTGGTTTGTGTTTGACTAACAGCTGTTGAAACAACTGGTGTCTTTACAACAGATGTTATAACACCTGTTGTCTTCTGCTTTTTGTCAGCAGGTGAAAGTGGTGATGAGATTGTTTTTGGTGGTGACAGTGGTGGTGGTAAAGTAGTAGTTGTGGTGTGGTGTGGTGTGTGTTGAAGTGAGAACAGATGTTGAAACAACTGAGGTACCAGCAGTAGTTGATACAACAGGAGTTACAACAGCTGTTTGGGTGGAGGTTTGATGCTGATGGCCTTTGGATGGTGGTTTTGGAGGCTTTGGAAATCTGGATGGGATGGACTTAGGTTTCCTTTTTGTCTTCGGATTTTTAGTATCCTTTGATCCAGAACAACCTTGCTCATACAGTTCCATGAAAGCTCTTTTCTCCTCATTCCATCTTGAGATATCCTTTGCCATTCTATCTCTTTTAACACTTGCTACTCCTTCATCAAGTGCTTCTTGAGTAGCATCAACCTTTTTACTACCATCTAGCAATGGAATTTTTCTGGTCATAGCATCCTTCTCAGGTTCAATGTACAGACCATCATCTATTCCTTTTTTCTTCCACTCCTGAACTTTCTCCCCCTTTTTGGCATTATCTTCTGGGAGTTGATCAATGAAAAGTACTGTTGGAGGAGCAGTGCCAGTGGTTTCCAATAAATGGGCCTTGATTGCCTTAATATCTGCTTGAGTGTTCTTGTACCTAGACTCCATAATGTTTCTCAGCTTTTGGACATGAAGTTCATGTTGCTGATCAGCCATTTCTTTTTGTTGTTGGAGAAAAGGTTGGAAAAGGTTCCAGAGCTCATTTGTAGCAAAAGCTTGTGGTGGAGCAGGTGCTTGAGATGGAACAACAATGGATTGCATCTTTTGTGTTTTCAACACCTGTTGTAGCATATTTTTAAGATCTGCAACAGATGTATCCAACTTTTCAATTCGTTCCGTCAAATCCTGATATTTTAAATCATCACCCAATTTAATGGGATCATCTAATTTCCCACTATCAGTGGTTTTATCAGTGGTTGAGGTAGGGAGTGTACTCCAAACACTAACCACTGATGCCCCTTTTTCTTGGTACTGGGGTCTTCTTCCTTCAACACTTGACAACCTTTTGATGTTGCCAGTAGGATAAATAAATCCACTGGTGGTTGGCAGAGGTGCTATGTAAGGAATTGCCTCCAAGGAAGTCTTATTAATGTAACCACTGTCCAACTGTAAACCAGTGGGTTCAACAGTTGTAGTGGCTGCTTCACTTGGATTACCACCAAGAGTTACTTGTAACTCAAGGGGTGTAACCTCCTCAGGTTGTGTTGGTGGGTTAGCAAGGATTGATACATCAGACCCAGTCAGTTGTTGAGGTATATTCTCATTAATAGGTAATTGAGAAGGACTGGTGAGTGCCTGGTTCAAATCAATTGCATCCAACAACAGTTTAGTTGGTGTGGGAATTGTGGATGTGATGTTTGGTGAAGAAAGAGAATTTGCTCCGGGAATTGAGCTGTGGATGATGGAAACGAGTGTTTCCAGAGCATCATGATGTGGTGTCCCAATGTGTACAACCTGATCTTTTTGTGAAGAAGCAGGAGGGGTTTCGGCTATGGGTTGAGATATTTGTACCAACTGCTGTGAGGAAGTAGCAGCAGTGGTTTCTTGTGACTTTTGTGCTGTCACAGGCAGTAGCTCTGGTATCTCATCCTCCAGAGTTGCCGTTTTGATGGGTTTGGGGGGGTTTTTGTGTTTTTCTTTTTGTTGGCTTTTTGGTGATTTTAGGTGTGGGTTTCAAAACAGTTGTTCTGCTGCTTTGATCACCTTGAGCAGTGGGCTCAGCAGTAGATACCTGAGGAGCAGTTGTAACTGCTAAAATCTGCTCAGGCATCTCTTCTTGTGTTTTGCAAGGTGTTGACATCCTTGTAAAAGTTTCAGCAGTTAAGCAATTTATTTCAATGGAGTCACCTTGGTTTATTGTAGACAGATCATCCTTACTGAATTTCTTTTCAAAGTAGTAACTTAAAAACCTTGGAAACAGTAGGAATGATTTTGTTTCAACATTATTAACCAAATCATTAAAGATTTCCCGATAATAATTAAAATTTTCTTCTTGAAGAATAGCATATCCCAGATTTTGAATCTTTAATGGTATTTCATTAAAAGAAGTGGTTTTATTTGAAACACACATTAGGAGGGTATGGAATAAAAATCTTGTTGCAGAAGGAAAGAAACCTTTTTGTAAGGTAGCTTTCTTCATCATTGTGTCTGCATACCCTCTCTCAATGAAGTCAATTTTCAACTCGTTTTTAGGGAAAGAAATTTTACCTTGCTGATCCTCGAGTTGAAAGACCTCTGAAATTGATTGTGATGTGATTTGGACATTTTTACCCTTTAGAGAAGAGTTGATGGCAGTTACAGTTTCTCCTTGTGTTTCAAGGGTTGCATTCTTCCAAAACTCTCTTTGGGTTGCCAAATAAATTGGGGCATTGGCTGTTAACAAAGTTTTGTACTTTGATTTAGCCATGGTGTTGATGATGGAGTCGAAGGCCTCTGTGGTGCTGGGTTTTGTGAGAAGACCCAGAAGATTGTGAGATGGTTTGTGTGGGATTTCAATGGTAGTGGCCTTTTGAGAGACCGCTTTCGACGAAGATTTTGAAGTGGGTTTTGTGGTGGCTTCGATTTTGTCATTTTGAAGATGATGATCGAAGAAATTTGTGGAGAAATGAGATGAAAAACAGCTTTGAGAAGAGAATTTTTGAGAATTCAATTCGACAGTAAAACCCTGTTTTTGGTATGAAGTGGGGGTTTTATAGAAGAAAAAGTGAAGGCTGACGTGGCAGCGGTTACAAAAGTACTGACCACTATGTACTGCCCACATGCCAATCTCTGAAGAAATGAAGGACAGTACTTTTATGAAAGTTACTGATGAAGGCAGTGGATTAAACGGTAAAATGGAAGCAGTGGATGATATTTCACTATCAGTGGACAACATATCAGTGGATAAGACTCTGCTTTTGAACAACAGAGGTTATCAAGGAAATGAGAGAGCAGAGGATGGCTTTGAGCAGTGGACAGACTTTGAAGTAGAGCAGACATTTGAACAAACAGTGGTTATGGCAGACTTTTAGGGATTTTAATGAAAACTTCATTTTTAGCTATTTTTAAGGATGGATTTTTGATTTTCTGAAAACATTTTAATGCTTTTATTCATAGAAAACAAGATTTTGCTTGTTATTCCATGTTTAGCATGCCAATCCTAGAGACCAAGCTTTCAAAAGTGGCTATATCAAGTGCTTTTGTGAGCACATCTGCCAGCTGGTCTTTAGTTGGGACATGATGCAGAGAAATCAAACCTTTTTCATAGCAATCCCTCACAAAGTGATGTCTGATGTCGATGTGTTTGGTGGTTGAATGAGAAACCGGATTTTTGATGATATTTTCTGCTGCCTGGCTATCCAACATGAGTGGAGTCTTTAAGGCAGTGATACCAAAATCCAGCAACTGATTTTGAAGCCACAGGAGTTGGGCTGTACAGCTTGCAGCAGCAATGTATTCAGCTTCAGCAGTGGATGTTGAAACAGCTGCTTGCTTTTTGCTTTGCCAAGAAACTAAGCAATCACCTAGAAACTGGCACCCTCCTGATGTGGACTTCCTTGTAGTGTTACATCCAGCAAAGTCACTGTCTGAAAAACCAGAAAGCTTGATATTCCCATTAGCTGGATACCAGATACCAAGTGTGGGAGCACCTTTTATGTATCTGAATATCCTTTTTACAGCAATGAGATTTGATTTTCTGGGAGCTGATTGACTTCTTGCACAAACACATGTTGCAAACATGATGTCTGGTCTAGATGCAGTTAGGTACAATAAAGACCCAATCATGCTTCTATATAGAGTTTGGTCAATCAGCTCATCCTTCTCATCAGACATGACAAGCTTATTTGTTGCCATGGGTGTGCTGCATGGTTTACAATCATTCATATCAAATTTTGTCAAAAGTTCTTTAGCATATTTGCTTTGATGAATGAAAGTTCCATTTTGCATTTGCTGAACTTGGAGACCAAGAAAGCATTGCAGCTCACCCATTGCACTCATTTCAAACTCAGTTGTCATGAGTTCTCTGAACTCTTCACACATTGTGTTACATGTGCTTCCAAAAATAATGTCATCCACATAAATCTAGACAATCATTAAATCCTTCCCTCTCCATTTTAGAAACAGTGTTTTATCAATGGTACCTCTTTTGAAACCATTTGAGAGTAGAAAGTTGGAAAGAGTTTCATACCAGGCCCTTGGTGCTTGTTTCAGGCCATACAAGGCTTTGTTTAGCCTGTAGACATGATCAGGATAAAATGGATCCTCAAAACCTGGAGGTTGACAAACATACACCTCTTCTTGAATTGTACCATAGAGGAAAGCACTTTTGATATCCATTTGAAACACCTTCATGTTGTGGTTGACAGCAAAGGCCAGGAACAGTCTAATGGCTTCCAATCTTGCAACAGGGGCGAATGTTTCATCATAATCAATCCCCTCTTCCTGTCTGTAACCTTGAACCACAAGCCTGGCTTTATTCTTGACAACAATGCCCCTGTCATCAGTTTTGTTCTTGAAGACCCACTTTGTGCCAATGGAACTAACCTCTTCTGGCAGTGGTACAAGCTCCCATACTTGTTGTCTTTAAACTGTTGGAGCTCCTCTTGCATGGCTTCTACCCAGCTGTTGTCTTCCAGTGCCTCTTGGTACTTGACTGGCTGATGGAGTGATAGAAAACCAGCAAAAAGACAAATGTTTTGGGTTTGGCTTCTTGTGAGCACCCCTTCATTGATGTTGCCAATGATTTGATCAGGTGGATGAGATCTCAAGTAGATTAAATCTCCTTGGTATGGGACGATGGCATTTGTTGGTGAATGCTGCAAATGTGTATCATCTGAGCTAACCACTGCTGGGGACTTTGATGATCCAGCAGTGGCTTCAAAAGGTGGTGGAATAGGAGGTAATGAAGTGGACACCTGCTGACTTTTATCCATAGTTTGGGGACTTTTGTCAGCAGTGTTTGAGGATGTGGAAGCAGTGGTTGATTGGCTACTTTGGTCAACAACTGTTGAGGTAGCAGTGGTTGAGCTTTGACAACTGTTTTGAACAGCTGATGCTTTTCCCTTTGTGGCAGACCTTTGAGGGATGATGATTTTATACCCATAGTCTGGTGTTGTATCCTCGGATGGACCTGCACTGTTAGTCTTGACAGCAGTATTTTCAAAAGTGAAATTTTCAAGATCAAACAGATCTGCAGGATTTGTTGGGATTTTCATTGATGAAAGTTCATTGAACTTTACATTCAAAGTCTCCTCCACTGCCTTGGTCCGTGTATTGAACACTTTATAGGGGTTGGCAGTGGTTGAGTATCCCAGATGATAACCACAATCAATTTTGGCTGCAAATTTTGAAATGGAATCTTTTAGGTTCAAAATAAAGCATGGGCAGCCAAACACCTTGAAGTAAGAGATCAGTGGTTTGATTTTATACAGAATTTCATAAGCAGTCTTTTTGTGCCTGGGGTTTATTAAAACTCTGTTCTGGACATAGCAAGCAGTGTTTACTGCCTCTGCCCAGAAAGTTAATGGCAAACCTGAATCTGCAAGCATAGTTCTGGCAGCCTCAATCAAAGTTCTGTTCTTTCTTTCAACAACCCCATTTTGCTCTGGTGTTCTAGGGATGTTGTACTGCCTTACAATCCCTTTCTTCACACAGAAGGCATCCAACTCCTTATTTTCAAATTCTGTGCCATTGTCACTCCTGAAGCTTTTCACTGGAAGGTCAAATTGCTTTTCAACCTGTGTCACAAAGTCTTGCAAAATGCCTGCAGTCTCATCTTTTGAGTGTAAAAAGAAAGTCCATGTAAACCTAGAAAAGTCATCAACAATAACCAAACAATATCTTTTCTTCTTGAGGCTCATGACTTGAACTGGGCCAAACAAATCCATGTGTAGCATTTGCAAACACTGGGTTGTTTTGGACTCTTCGATGGACTTATAAGAACTTTTATGCTGTTTTCCTTTTAAACAAGAAATGCAATGTTCAGGACATGAAAACAATTTTTGTGGTAGGCCTCTCACCAAACCATTTTTTGAAATTTCAGTGATTGTCTTAAGATTTGTGTGCCCCAGCCTTCTGTGCCAAAGTTCTGTCTCTTTGTTAGAGGCAGCTGAGAACAGACAGGCATCAGCTCTGGGACACTCTTTTGACATATCAACAACATAAACATTGCCACTTCTTTGAGCAACAAGTTTAGTTTGACCAGTTTTGATTATTGCTTCAATCTTCTTGACCATTTCTGGTCCAACAATCCTACTTTTGTGAAGAATGACCCAAACCCTTTGTCACTCATTTGTGATACACTCAGAAGGTTGAATTTTAGATTGTCTATCAGATTGACATTTTCAAATTTTACATTTCCAGACTGCACTGTACCAGACCCCAGAACTTTCCCTTTACTATTATTCCCAAAGGATATATCACCCCCTCCATGGATTTTAAAGTCTTTGAGGAGGGCTTTACATCCTGTCATGTGCCTGGAGCCTCCACTATCTACATACCAAAGACTATCAAAGCATGCAGAAGCTCCCTGCACATGAAGTAAAAGGATTAGTTCATTAGGGTCTCCAAAGCCAACAGGGCTTTGGATGGGGTCTCAACAGTGCCTGGGATGGATGCAGATTGATGGACAGTGGTTAGGTCAAGGGTTTGGACAGTTTTAGTACTGTTTCTTGCTAACCACTGTTCGGGGTCTTGACCAATCATCTGTTGGTAACCAAAAGGATGCCTATTCACTTTAGGTTTAGAGGGCCTTTTGTAGGCCTCATAAACGTGTGGAATCCTTTGGTAGGACTGTTTTTCCTTGCCTTTTCTGAAGTGATTGGCAGGGGGTGCATCAGTAACCTGAACATCTCTTTTGACAGATGTTTGGTTCAGCTGTTTTGTGACAGCTGTTTGAACTGGCACAAACAGTGGTTGTTTCTCGGTGAATTTGACAGATGATGCTGATGAACTCAAGGATGTTTTAGCAATGTACTCATTCTTTTTAACATCAAAGTTTTTGAGATACACACATGCTTGAGTTTTGTGGTTTGTTTTACCACACACAATGCAGCTTTCAGCTGAAACAATGACACTTGTTCTGTTCAAATCATAAGCTTTTAAGTGGAAACAGTCTTTTGTTAGATGATTCCTTTTCTCACAGAATTCACAAAACAAGTTATCAATTTTTTTCTTTCTTCTTTCTCTTTTCGGACTCCTTTGCAGCAGAGGTTTTAACCTCTGTTGGGATGTCCTTGGGAGGAATGACTTTAGCTTTTGGAGCTTTAACACCATCAGTTGATGTAAAGTCCATTGGCTTGAAATTTTCAAGAATATCACACTCATCAGACCATTTTGGTTTAAACTGATAATCTTCAAGTTCCTC
>JARYGA010038197.1:0-20622 GCA_030545235.1 Helianthus tuberosus | reverse complement strand
ACCCCATTCCTGTTGTATGGAATGTCAGAAACCAAATTTTATCCAAATAGAAATTGCCTTTGTGGTATTTCTATAGTCTCTAAGGTGTAGTTTGATACACTAAGGTTTGAATGAATTCTAAATCACATGTTTTTTGTATATTTTGATATACTTCCAAAGTATAGTTTGATATGCTCTCATATGTGATATTATTTACCAAAGTATAATTTGATATACTATGTACAAATCCAACATATATTTTGTTATTTACTAAAACATAGTTGATATGTTAGTTACAAAACCAAAGCATAGTTTCGATATGTTATTTACAAAATCAAAGCATAGTTTTGATATGTTATTTACAAAACCAAAGTATACTTATGATATACTACCGAAAACTATTATTGTAACAACTAAAGTATATTTGATATACTATCTGTTTAACTGTTTTGAAACTAAAGTATATTTTAATATATTACTTATCTGACTTTCTTAAAACCAATGTATATTTTTATATATGCTACAAACCTTTTTATCAAAACATTGTTTTACAAACAACATATTTTATACAAACTCATTTTTACTTGATTATTCACTTCATTATGCATTTTTCCTTTATATCATCTGAATTCTTACCTATTTTTCATTTGATTTCTAAAAAGAAAATATTTTAAGGTTAATGACTACTTTTATTAAACATTTTCTTTAAACTTATAAGTCATGAATCTTGTTTAAATAAAACCTATGTATCTCACAGGCATTTTTATGCTGACGTACCTATTTTCACATGTGTTTCAGGTGCTGCTATGTGATGATTATTTGACGCATGCTATACATAGGATGGACTCGTGCCTTAGCGACTTTAAAACTTGAAAGACAATATTTGTATTTATCTGATTTGTAATAAAACACTGGGTTCAATAATTCAATAAAACGAAACTATTTAATCCATGGTTGTGAAACAATGATTCTGTTACGACACTCCCCGACGTTTCCACCATGATTTGTTGTTTTACGTGGTCGGGGTGTGACACCGAGCGGATGGTCATCCAGACGGAAGTCCATTCGATCAGATTTCCATTCGGACAGCCCAATTTCGTTTGTTTGTCTTCCAACGTTCGTTTCGTTCGACATGTTTTGTTGCGTTAAGCATTGTGGATACTTTAAGCGTTATAGCGTCGTGTTATTTTGTGCTTCAGTGCGATAGATTGAGTTGCGCGTGCCAGCGAGTGTGCATTTAGACATGTTTAATACTCAGATATTTAAATTTATCTATTATTATTATATATAACATGTCATATCATAACTAACTGCGTTTCAAGTCTGCGTTGCGTTTGCGTCGCACCACGACGAGCGAGGGGAGTAGTTTAAGTACTCACGCGATGTCATCGTTAGCGTTAGTGTAGTATGCATTGTGATGTGCGATATAGCGTGTTGAAAGTATGCGAATATATGCGAAGTAGTGTTGTAAGCGATATAGTTACATTATGAAATGTATCTCTGGTGCCAGGCGTAACGAGTGTAACGAGAGTAACAAACACGAAAGTGCGGGTTGTTACAGTCTCCCCTGCTTTAGGAAATTTCGTCCCGAAATTAATCTACAAGGAGGGCTGCGAGAATTTATGCGAGTGAGAGTAGCGAGTATTGACACGAGTAAGTGGCGAATAAGCGTTAAGGTAAGCGAAGAGTGAGCGAGCGATCGATCGATCGAGGATTGACAAGTAAGAGCGTCTCGGTAACATAGGGAAAGCGTTGAGTAAGGCGATTCGTTTGACTAAAGGATGGTATCTCCCGAGTTAGCAATCGAAAAGCATTTTGAGTTCTCGAAAAGCATTTTGAGTTCTCGAAAAGTTTTATGGCGATGAGATTCTAAGAAAAATTTGTTTTTAGGAAAAATTTTCGTACGATGTGGCGTTGAACCGAGTCGATGTTCACACCAGCGTTGCCGAAAAGGTTTTTGTCGAGTTATCAAAAGATCTTATGGAAAACTTGATTTATGAAAACTCTCTTATGCCGTGGTGTAAACCTGAGTCGATTGTTAAACCAAAGTTACAAGAGAGTTATGTTTGTCTACAAGGGTTTTAATTAAAAATTTTCAGAAAATTTCCATTTATTCTTAAACGTTTCTAAGAAATATTTGTTTTCACAAAAAGGTTTAAACAGTTCAAAAAGTTTTAATTTGCGCCGAGCCCCACATGGCAGCTTTCCACGAAAATTTGTTAATAAGGCTAAAACACTTATATATAGGAAGTACCAGCGGCGTATCCACCATGCTTTAGCCATATTGCCTCTGTCCCGTGAAGCAATGTCATGTGTGTTGATATGGTACGGATAGATTTGTGTCCTCGGTCCAAACGATTAGTGGTTGGACCAAGTTCGGGAGGGAGATTGAGTAAGCTGAGTGGCGAAGTTGTTTGCAACTCAGTTAGCGATGTGAGTGGGCGCGAATGGTTCAGCGATTGAGAGCGTCGAAGTAGTGCGAGTGTCGAGTGCAAAGAGCGAAAGGCGGTAAACGAAAAGCGAAGATCGATAAGCTATTAGCGATAAACGGTAAGCGACAAGCGTTAAGCGATAAGCGATCAGCGAATAGCGATACACGATAAGCGAACAGCGATACACGATAAGCGATAAGCGAACAGCGATACGCGATAAGCAAAAAGCGAGACGCGATAAGCGAACAACGATACACGATAAGCGATAAGCGAACAGCGATACGCGATAAGCAAAAAGCGATAAGCGATAAGCGAACAACAATACACAATAAGCGATAAGCGAACAATGATACGTGATAAGCGATAAGCCATAAGCGAACAGCGATACGTGATACGCGATAAGCGAACAGCGATACGCGATAAGCGATAAGCGAACAACTATATGCGATAAGCGATGAGCAATAAGCGATGAGCGATAAGCGTCGAGAGGGAAAAGTGATGCGAGTATCGATAAACATTTAAGCGAATGCGAGTTAGATTCCAGCGAAGGTGTGATTGCGTGCGTGTAGACTTACGAAAAGTCTAGTGATGACGCGTTTGAGTTGCAATGAGATGTTACGCCTTGCGATTGAGTTTAGCATGTTGAAAATAGTCTCAATTGTATACGAGGTCTAATAACGTTCAATTCCACATGGCATTTTCTTCACGAAACTTTGGTTAGCATAATAATGCACTTATATATAAGAAGTACCAGCGGCGTATCCACCATGCTTTAACCACACGCCTCTGTCCCATGAATAGATGTCACACTTTGTCGACATGGTTAAGATGCTTATATATAGGAAGTACCAGCGGCGTATCCACCACGCTTAACTAAGCTTTTATCGTTATGGCATCATTGGAACTTACTACGACCTCCTTGCACTGACCAAAAAATCCCGTGTGCACCCGTGATTAATTTGTTCCTTGCACGTTTATCGTAACTTATTTCAAGGACGCATAGTGAGGGTAAAACACATTATATCGTGATATAGTATATAGTACTAGTATTATAGTCTGTGGGTGCAAACTTAGACTAAGTGCGAGGATGAGGGAGAGGGAGAGAGAGAGAGAGCGAGAGTCACGTCGCATATTGTGGCGACGTCGAGCGATAGAACAAGTATACACATAAGAGTTCTCGTCAAGAATCGTACCATCAACTGCGTCGTTCTGCGTTTGGTTGGTGTTGACGTGGTAGACTCTTGCTGGAGATGCGATTATTGCTGGAGGTGCGAGCTGCGTTGGCGGTGCTGGGAGTGCTAGGAGTGCTAGCATGCCTTGATGTCGTTGTCCTGTGCGGCAGTGATGGGTGAAGTGGCCGTAACAGTTGCAATTGATGCAATAGCGATAACCAGTTCCCGCTTGGTGGTGATAAGTACACCTTTGACACAGGGGAAGGGTTCCCGTGTAGGCGTGCTTTTGGTGAACTGGAACTGCGCAGAGAGGTTCTGGTCGAGGCAGTTCAGTTGTTGAAGAGTTTAGGCTCGGGCTCTTTCTCTTGCGGCTAGGCTGAGCGTCTTGTGGTTGTGTGTTGTCATCTGAGGATTCGTCTGAGGATTCATCGAAGGAGTCGTCGGAGGATTCAATGAAGATTGCTTGATTAGCCTTCCTAGCGGCATTCTTAGAGAAGAATCCAGCCAAGACTCGCTTGTCATTGATTTCTGCAGCCAAAAGATAGGTTTCTTCGATGGTAGTAGGTTTTGCAGCTTTGACAAAATCGCCCACTCACTCAGGCAAAGCACATATGTACTTCTTGATGGCCTTTTCCGGAGTGTCGACTTGGCTTGGGCAGATGATGCTAAGCTGTTTGAACCTTGCTGTGAGGCCGGCGTTGTCACCATCAACTTGCTTGATTTCCCAAAATTCGTTTTCTAGCTTCTGGACTTTGTGGGGAGGGCAGTACTCTTCCTTCATGAGCTCCTTCAACTCATCCCAGGAGAGTGTGTAAGCTGCGTCATTCCCACGTTTGGTACGCTCGGCTGTGCACCAGTCGAGGGCTCTTGATTGAAATACTCCTGTAGCGCATGTGGTACGAAAATACTCGGGGCACCCACTCTAAAGAAGGGTCACCTCGATGGCATCAAACCACTGGAGTAGCTGAGATACACCTCCTTCACCTGTGAAGACCATCGGGTCACAGGCTTTGAAGTGTTTGTAATAGAAAGTAGACTACGGCGCGTTGCTCTTAGAGTCTTTCAAGGTTTGAGAGTTGCTGAGAGATTGAACCTGTGCAATGATTTGAGGAATGACCCTGGCCACTTCCTTGGCCACAAGTGAGGCGATCCTCTAATCGGCGCTTCGTCTGGCTCTTCACTTGGTTGTACGTCTCGTGGTGGAATCGTTCGAAGACATCTAAACGAAGAGAGATTTGGAGTGAGATTCGATCATAATGATTTTAAGTATCGATGCGATTGAGCGCGTTTAAAATTTATTGCTGGTAGCATAGTAATACATATTCACATAGGAGCCACATAGGAGACACGAGATTCCTAAGTTCTCGCGTGTAACACATATAATCGTATAACACATATGCACATATATAAATTTGTGTAGGTTGCGCGAGGACGCGATGAAGAGAGAGAGCGAGTTGTTAGACTTTAGTTTCGTTGCGGCCATTCGACTCTTGTTTTAGATTGCGATGGTTGTGCGAGTTGTTCGTATAAAGCGGGGAGCAAAAAGAGACAAATCGATAAAGCGATAAAGTCAAAAAATCGATAAAGCGCAAAATCGTAAACTCGTAAAATTCGTTGACGCGTAAAAATCGGCGATTGCGGGCTTAAAATAGATGGAGTGTCTGGGGGTTAGACGTCGACTACGCAAAGTGATTCAACTATTCCTAACAAGTTCGAGCACACGCATTGGCTTAATGGACTCTGCCCTCACCAGGATGCGGCTACGGCACTCATCCTTCCCGCTATTATGTGACACCCCAGGAAAACCAAGAAAACCATACAACTTAACTAGCTTCCTCAGTGAGTACGTGCTAAATTTCGGGACGAAATTTCTTTCAACTTGGGGATAATGTGACAACTCGTATTTCGAACCTATCTTTGTACCTTGATGTAATGTAAACATTATGTGACTATGTGAATTAGATGATTTAATGGAATGTTATTTTATTGGATGTTATGTGTTATATGTTGTGAACGACCCAAACGCACAACACTCACCCGATCGCACAAGCCCATTCGGGCCACCACTTGTATTCGGATCATGGGCAGCCCATTGAGGGTTCGGCCCACTCTTCTCTTTGTCGCATAACATTAGGGGATAGGGTATACTCCTCATTTGTTTTGATAAACACTTTACACACAAACCCTAGTGCTCTCCTCTCTCTCCCTAAGCCGACGGCAAGCATCCCCTTTCTCTCGAAGATCATTCCTCGAATCGGATCACCCTCTATCTTTCGGTTAGTGTCTCATAATTTGTTAACTTGTTAATACTTGATACTTGATATTGTAGTTGTTATAATATTGAATGATGATTCTACTTATGTGCAATCGGATCTATCAAATCATATATGTATGATGACACATGTTGATGTAGCAATAGGCTTTGATGATTCAATAGATTTGAGGTCAATAGTTGATAAAGTTGGATAACCATGACAATAAAAAATGGTGGCCATGTGATCATTTATGTTACCGATGACTGTTGCTAGTACTATGTGAATTGAATAGACTTGTATTTTAAGGATCCTTCATGATTACTTGCACATGATTGTCAGTAGGTCTTGTGATTGTTATATGTATTTTAAATGGAATAGATCTCAGTGCATGTTCAAATTGATATATGATAATCCTGATTCGCATGCATGTAATCGGCTGGACACTCATGAAATCGGAACATATAATAATATTTGATAAGTTGTCGGCCATTGTTGTTTATTTCGATGATGATCATGTGTGGTTGTTGTTCATAATTATGATGGTAGGGTTATGTGAAACAAATGATTAAAAACCTTGTTTGATCGAGTAAGGGATTGGTTAGAATCCATGATTGTGTTAATTGATTAAGGACAAATTTGGAAACTACTTAATGTTTGTAACAGATAGGCGTGAAATCTGGGATTTTAAACTAATCACATAAGACATCTTGGTCGCACAAGATGTCCATACGCACTAGATGATCAGTCGCACAAGCTGATCTGGTCGCACAAGAGGACCTGACCGCACAAGAGGTCCTCAGTCGCACAAAGACATTTGAGTCGCACACGACCGTTTGCCAGTTTGTCTTTTGGGCCGTATGTTGGGCTGGGTATAAAGCTGATCGCACAAGATGTTGTTTAGTTAAATTGTTGGGCCGAGACTTGTGTGGGCTTCATTTGTATGCTAAACTGATATTATATAAAACGTTCTATGTGTATACTATGTTGCTATGATCGATACGTGTTAGCAATCTGTTAAACTATGTGTAATCATACGTGCTTTACTTGAACCTAAACCTGACATGTGTGATAACCATGTTAGGACGTGGTTGACCACTAGCTGCTAGACTTGACCTTTCTGTGTAATCTGCCGAGCAAACCAAGGTGAGTTCACACTAGCCAAGGCATGGGATTCCCAGGGGTTGGGAATGGGATGAAAACATACTCGTACAACTATTACTATTAAACAAATTATTAATGTCCTCGGTTGAAGGGCACGTACGTAAAACCTACGTACAGATATACTTACTACTGTCCTCGGATTGAAGGGCACGTACGTAAAGCCTACGTACACGATCTTAAGACCATCACCTCTATCAAAGGAAGTCCCTCAATTATCGACTTAATCGCCGAGGCCTAGGGTGAGCGGGTCATTAGTTAATAGCGCTATTAGGTTTAACAAACCTCACACCGTGCCAGTCGGACGGGCGTGAACTAATGGACTATGGGGAAAGGGTCAATGCTGATAGACATTAACTTAGGGCACATATTATATTTTCGTAGCAGTCGATACGCGTGGTCTTGTAACACATGGGAAGCCCCCACTAATCATCGCACGCATGCATGGACTGGCAGCAAGGATTAACGCGATACATGGTTTACAAAATGAATACATACGGTTTATGAAATGAATACGTTAACCAAACAACCAACTGTGAACTCGCTCAACTTTGTTGTTGATTCGTTGCTACATGCCTTGCAGGTCATTAGGTACCCATGGAGCTTGCACAGGGAGGAACGGTCGTTGTGGGACATGGCGATGTTTGCCATGCTTTAGACTTTACCCTATTTCATATTTAATACTTGTTATGGGTTTTTACAAATTATGCTTCCGCTAAACACTTAACTATGCTTGGTTTTGAACACCTTTCATATTGGTTTGTTGAATTATGATTACTTATCTACTTGTTCAATATGATTGGTGGCTTGATCCTGGTCAGCCACGCCTCCAAGCGGGGATACTCCGCGTGTGGATTTTGGGGGTGTGACATATTACGCGGCTCGAGTCGTTGGTACAGTCGAGACTTTGGTGAGAGCTTTTGAAAACCATTTTAAGGAGTGAAACGAGTTACAAAGATCCGGGTTTCACCCCTAACTTAACAACTTTGCTCCTAGATGTGGTTGTGCTCACCGGGACAAACTTGGGAGTTCCACTAGATAGAAATGGAGATTTTCCGTTGAGATGTGGATATCACTGCTAACTCAATGAAAGGTTCTCTTGCTATGAATAATACGCTGAGTGAGTGATCTCATCGAGTTCTTGGTTTTCACACCTAATCTCGTCAAAATCACTCATTGGTGTTATGCGAGCGTTTTCGAAAACGTGTGTATTGTGTTAGTCTTAGGAAACGCAAAAGTAAGTTTTCAGCCTTAGGAAAGGCTTCTTCGTTCGAAGCTGTATGTGCGGGAGTTCATACGAAGATGTAGTTTTCGCGAGTTCGAATGAGAGCATCAAAAGTAGGCTTATACCAAACCCCTACTGGGTTCGCACGAAGCCGGTCTGTTGGTACTTAGACTATAGACTAGGTCAATTCTAAGACATCAAGACCTGGACTATGTCGTGTCTTTCCTAATTCCCTATAGTTATGGTTGTGATACCAATCTGTCACACCCCAACCGATGGCGGAATCATCAGGGCGCGGCACAAGGCGAATCAGATTGTTCAAGAGAATCCATAACAACTATTTAATGACAACATTTAATGCGTTCATTATCCAATACTAATAAACAATATTTCAGCAAACAGTTATACAGATTTTAGGTTCTCTCAAACAATACAAATCCGACAACCTAGATTTATTGTGAGTTTCTAGACTTCCTAGCTTGATTCGAGATAGTCTGTGATTAACCTGCAACATACGTTAAAATAATGTCAATACAAAAAGTATTGGTGAGTATACAGGTTTGAAATAGTATAAAGTAGATAAAAACACTGTGAATTTCCACATACATAAACGAGATACACAACATACACACTACAAGACAAATACTACCAGCTAAGTCACTCGATGACTGCGATGAGGATCCCAAAAAGGGCGTGATTTCCTTAACTAGACCCCGTCGGGTGTGAGTCCAACTATAGTACCATACTAGCTAAGGTGGGACGTCGCGAGTAAGAGTCCTAGCACATATGTATCAAGCATCACGTCTAAATATGTACGTCAGTTATTCGCATGTGATAATAGTTTTAGAGTATGTACTGCGTTTTGACAAGTGTGTTTTAGATAGGAACGTATGTTACACCCCAAAGTGTGTTTAAAGCGTTTAAAAGGGGTCAAGTATACTCACGGTGTGTGTTTTAGCAAGTAAACACAATCTGGATTGGATTTGAAGAGAGTGTGTCCTAGTTAGTCTGTGAATAGTAGCATAAGTTGTTGAACAGCGTGTAAATAGCGTGTCGGATGAGATAAGTGTCAAATGGTGAGCAGAACGGGTGAGTAGTCATTCGATCAGATGGTCATCCGGACGGATGGTCATCCGAGTGGATGACCATTCGAACGGATGGCCATTCGAATGAGATGTGGGTGTTTGTGAATTGTTTTGATAAAAACTTTTGAAGTTTTCGTTGTAGTATTTAAACAAGTCATTCGGTCGGATGGTCATCTGGACGGATAGCCATTCGATCGGATGGCTATTCGATTGAGAGCTTGGTAGTTTGAAGTTTTATCAAATTATTTTGAATGAGGGACAGTATAAAGGACAAGTCACCTGATCATTGGTCATTCGATCGAATGGTCATCCGATCAGATGGCCACTCGAGTGGGCAGCCTGTTGCTTTGAAAACTTTTGTAAAATGTTCTAAGTAAAAGTTCGAGTTTGTCGGTCATCTCTTTCGATCAGTTTCACTGTTCTTGGTGAAGTTTCAGGTCTGACGCGTTAGTTGGTCATCTCTCTGGTGGAAATCCATTTTCAACCGGCTCTCAATTATGAAGTAAGTGGAGTGTCTGAATGAGTCTAGATTCTGTCGGGTTTTGTATGAAAGTTAAGATCTTGTTGAGATTCGTGTTAAAACGTGTGGAAATCCTTTAGATATGAACTATTCTTAGTGAGGTGACGTCACACATAAGAAACCGAGTGAGAACCACCTTCAAGATGTCCAAATCAGGTGATTTCAAGAAGAAAACCAGCGATTTTGATGGAGAAAGTGATGTAAAAGTGTGTGGTAATGATGATTATACAAAATTCGGGCAGAAATACTTACGGAATAGCCTTGAATCGTGATGAAAAGTGACTGAAGGCGACTTGGGAGCGAGTGATCGGATGAGAGAACCAAAGTGTTGAAAGGAGACACAATGGCCCTATTTGTAGGCAAAAGTGAGAGTTAAGTCTGTAGAATGCGTAGGATTACTTCCGGTCGAATGGTCATCCGGTCGGATGGCCATCTGAGCGTATGGTCATCCGGATGGAAGTCCATTCTATCGAATGTCCATTCGGACAGCCCGATTTCGTTTGTTAGTCTTCCAACTTTCGATGTGTTCGACGTGTTTTGTTGTGTTAAGCATTGTGGATACTTTAAGCGTTATAGCGTCGTGTTATGTTGTGCTTTAGTGCGATAGATTGAGTTGTGCATGCCAGCGAGTGCGCGTTTAGACATGTTTAATACTCAGATATTTACATTTATCTATTATTATTATATATAACAGGTCATATCATAAGTAACTGCGTTTCGAGTCTGCGTTGCGTTTGCATCGCACCACGACGAGCGAGGGGAGTAGTTTAAGTACTCACGCGATGTCATCGTTAGCGTTAGTGTAGTATGCAATGTGATGTGTGATATAGCGTGTTGAAAGTATGCGAATATATGCGAAGTAGCAATGTAAGCGATATAATTACATTATGATTCGAATCTCTGGTGCCAGGCGTAACGAGTGTAACGAGAGTAACAAGCACAAAAGTGCGGGTTGTTACAATTCTCTTGAACCAGCGAGACGATCTGTTTCTCTTAGCACCTCACCTTCCTACCATCACTCTTTCGGGCCGCCATAACCAGACGAGCCCCAACATTCGCATCACTCACAGCATTCGCTGCATTCACACCATTCCCACCACTCTTCGCACCACTCATCACATCATTCTACTTCCCATCACTCTTACTCATACGGTTACTGTGACCCTGATGATTATATCAATTCACCAGCAGAAATTAACCCGTTGAGCCCCAAAGACCACTTCTCGCAAGACATGCATTTGGATGATGATCCTGATCTAGAAATGCCACCTTCTAGGACGCCTACGCATCCCATAGAAATATCTAGCGGTTCTTCCTTTGCGGGATCTCCTTATCAAGGTCCCGATAATTATAATGAATGGTGGGGGCACTAGACGTTTGCAAACACCCCTTCATACCACAACACCCCGCCACAGCCACCATTAGAGGAGCCGCACTTTCAAGCGGTGACACCACCACCACTACCAGCAGAGGAACCACCTCTGCCACCTCCTGAAGCACCAAGACGGAGGAGAAATGCACGCAAGTCCGTGCGAGGGGGACCAAGAATTAGCTCCCCTCAAGCTTCTAGTAACTACCCTCCGATCCCTGAGGATCCACAAATGGGTGGACCGTCACATGCTGTGCCGGAAATCGATACCACACCGGCCACCTTTGCACCACCGCCACCTCCAACGGGTTATGAAAACTCAACTCCAAACTACCCAGAAATGACTGGGTATAACCCGTTCGAGCCACAAGCTCCTACTGGTTACAATTACCAGCCACCTGCTTATGACCCATACATCGAAGCAGTTAACTTTAACACGCTTTATCCTTCACCGTTCCTGCCTGCATACCCAACTGGGTATCCTGTCCAAGGGTATCAAGACCCTCCATATCAGCCACAACCACAACCACAACCTCAACCTCCACCCCAACAACAACAAGAAATCTTACAAAGGGTGGAAGAGGTTGAACGTAGGGTAGAAGAACATGATAGAAAGACCCATAAGTTCTTTCAGGGTCTTGCAAAATTTATCAAGGGAAAGAAGAAAGATAATTGAAGACCTTTATTTTATTTTGTATTGTTATTTAAATAAAGTCCCTGCGTGGACATTTCTTTTTATTAACAGTCCCTGCGAGGACTTGTTTCTTTCTTTTTAGTCCCTGCGTGGACAATTGATTTTAAAGACCCGTTTAGGGTAGTTTTTGTAATCCTTAGTACTATTAATGGAATTTTCTTTTGAAATTCATATATATGTATTTACATTAGATCAACATGCAAATAATCATTTCAATTTTAATTGATCTACCAAAGAAATTTCAAAAGATGTTCTTAAAGGTATAACCTAGCCAAAATTTCAATGGATGCGATGGTATAACCCTCTTAAGACAATAAATCCTTGTTAACATCCAAAAACATGTTAACACTCCTGGCAGTGTGGCTTGAGAAACCACACCAGCCTTCCAAAGTACTTGGGATTCTTCCAAGCCCTTACATAGCCTAAATAATTATTGTAAATCATGGCTAATAACATCGAATATGATGTCTATACAAAAACATCCATTTGAGATGTTATTCATTTTGCCAACGGGCCAATTTGTATTATTTTTCATGACAAATATAGTTATAGACTATAACTTTTGTCAAAAGGAAATGAACTATGTTTGATCCTTAAAACCTTCGATCTAAAAAGATCATGATTATATTTTAAATTGTCCTAGTGACAAGGCCTTTTGTGTCATCTAAATGTTCTTCGAGACGAGTCTTTGTGCTATATAAAAATGTCTATACGACATTGACAGTGGTGACTTATGTCCCCTGTCTAATAAATATAAAGGATTATATCCTATTTAAATGCCCTTGATGGTTGAAAAAAACTTATTGGCCTATATGGTTATTTCATACCATGGCTATTTAATCATCAAATGCGATGATTCGCTATGCGATAACTGAACAAACTATTGATTGATTTATAGCATTCAAATATGCACTATGGTTGGCTCAGAGGAAGCTCATAGTCACCCAGTTGATGGTAATAATAATACCAGATTGAATGTTACTGGCGCTGAACTGCAAGCCATGATAAACACAGCGTTTACTAAAGCTGTGAACAAGGTACTCAAAGATTCAAGTGAGGCTCGATTAAAAACCCATTCTAAGTCCCTCTCAAAACCACATACGTTGAAAAAGGATGAATCTCAACATTCATCCAATCAGAAAAGTGAACCCCAAAAGATTGTATTTGATCAGGCTCCCCGGTATAACAAAGGTTGTACATACAAATATTTTGTCTCTTGTAAACCGAGAGATTTCGCTGGGGAAAAAGGAGCCGTTGATTGTATGAAATGGCTTGATGAGATGGAGATGGTTGTTGATATAAGTGGGTGTGCCAAGGAAGATATTGTTAAGTTTGTATCTGGACTGCAGATCCTATGTACCTGGGTTAAGTTTGTTGAGCTTGTGAAAGATACTTTCTGTCCACAGCATGAAGTGGAGAAAGTGGAGACTGATTTCCTCACTTTGGTTATGAAAGATCTGGACTGCAGATCCTATGTTACCAGTTTTAACTCAATGTCCAGACTCGTTCAATACCTGGTCACTCCGGTGCCTAAGCGCATTGTGCGATTCATCGGTGGTTTAGCCCCTGAAATCAAGGGGAATGTCAAGGCCTTAAAGCCTACCACTAATAGATCGGTTGTAGATCTATCACTGTCTCTTACTCTAGATGTTATAACGAGTAAATCTAGGAGGGCCACTAAGGATGGAAAGAGAAAGAGAGAGGATGATCAGTCCCACCAGTCAAGCAAGAAGAAGAAGGGAAACTCTGGGTTTAGAAAGGATCAATCTGGTAACAAGCCCAGGTGTAAGAACTGTGATAAGAGGCATTTCGGGAAATGCACTCTAGACCCACAAGCCAAGCCTTGTGGAATCTGTAAGAAGAAAGGGCACAAGTCTTTGGAGTGCCGAAATTTGAAGGATGCAACCTGCTACGGTTGCAATGAAAAAGGGCACATTAAGACAAACTTCCCAAAGAACACCAAAAAGCCTGATGAGGTGAAGAAGTCAGATGCTAGAGTGTTTCAGATGAACGCCAAGGAGGCGGTGAATGATGATAAAGTTATAACAGGTACCTTCCTCATTAATGATATTTATGCTAAAGTTTTATTTGATTCAGGTGCATGTAAGTCATTTGTAGACCTTAAGTTTAGTAAATTGCTGAATCTACTTATTAAAACTCTAGACATTAAATATGAGGTAGAACTTGCTGATGGTGCCATAGAAACCGGTTCGACTCTTCTTGATGGATGCTTTATATCCATTAAGAATCATTCAATTCTGCTATCTCTTTTGCCAATGAGATTGGTCAGGTTTGATGTAGTTTTAGGCATGGATTGGTTGTTATGTAACCAAGCCCAAATTGCATGCGATAAGAAACTAGTTAACATCAAAACCCCATCTGGTGAGTTGATCACCATTCATGGAGATACACACTACGGATTGCCCGACAATGTATCTATACTCAAAGCATCCAAGTGCCTGAAGAGCGGATGTGTCATCGACGTGGCACATGTGACAGTAGATGAATCGAAACCCAAGATAGAAGACATTCCAATCATTTCTGAGTACCCGGATGTCTTCCCTGACAAACTACCTGGATTACCTCCTGAGAGGCAAGTAGAGTTCAGGATTGACATCCTGCCAGGAGCAGCACCAATTGCACGAGCTCCTTACCGTTTAGCACCAACAGAAATGAAAGAGTTGAGAACCCAATTGGATGAATTACTAGAAAAGGTTTTTATACAACCCAGCTCATCACCTTGGGGATCACCCATCCTATTTGTTAAAAAGAAAGATGGTTCAATGTGTCCGTGCATTGATTACCACGAGCTAAACAAGGTAACAATCAAGAACTGTTACCCATTGCCTAGGATCAACGATCTATTTGATCAACTTCAAGGGGCAAGCTTCTTCTCGAAGATTGATTTAAGGTCAGGGTATCATCAACTCAAAGTTAGAACTGAAGATGTACCTAAAATCGTGTTTAGGACAAGGTATGGCCACTATGAGTTCTTAGTGATGCCTTTCGGGCTCACTAACGCACCTTCAGCATTCATGGACCTCGTGAATCTAGTCTACAAGCCGTACCTAGATAAGTTTGTCATCATCTTTATAGATGACATACTTATTTATTCTCGTAATCAAGCTGATCACAAGAAACACCTTCGGTGCATCCTAAGATTGCTACAACAGGAGAAGCTTTACGCTAAATTCTCCAAATGCGAATTTTGGCTTCGCGAAGTCCAATTCCTTGGACATGTTGTAAGCGAGCGTGGTATCCAAGTGGATCCCGCTAAAATAGAAGCGATCATGAACTGGGAAGTACCTAAGACACCTACTGAGATTCGCAGCTTCTTGGGATTAGCAAGGTATTACAGAAGATTTATCGAGAATTTCTAAAGGATAGCCGCACCTCTAACTACTCTGACCCGTAAAAATGTAAAATTTGATTGGGGTCCTAAATAGCAGGAGTCTTTCGAGATCCTCAAACAAAAGTTGAGCAATGCTCCAGTGTTGACATTGCCTGAAGGAATAAAAGAGTTCATTGTCTACAGTGATGCTTCACACACCGGCATGGGCTGTATGCTTATGCAGAGAGGCAAAGTGATTGCCTACGCATCATGACAGCTGAAGGTGCATGAAAATAATTACACCACCCACGATCTGGAGTTGGGTGTCGTTGTATTTGCACTTAAGTTATGGAGACATTACTTGTATGGAACTAAATGTGTGATATATTCAGATCACAAAAGTCTCCAACACTTGTTTAATCCAAAGGATCTCAATATGAGGCAACGCCGTTGGATGGAAACCTTGAATGACTATGATTGTGAGATTCGTTACCATCCTGGTAAAGCAAATGTAGTCACTGATGCACTAAGCCGAAAGGAAAGAATTAAACCCATACGGATTAATGCTAAGAGTATCTAACTAAAGAACAGTTTGAATGAAAGGTTGTTAGCTACTCAGAGAGAAGTTGTATTGGAGGCTAACCTTCCAAACGAAAAATTAGGTGCAACTATTGATCAGTTGTCACCTGGGAGTGATGGAATCCTCATATTTAATGGTAGGATCTGGGTTCCTATTCATGGAGGACTTAGAGACCTAATCCTTCAAGAAGCTCTTAACTCCAGATATTCAGTGCACCCTAGGGGTGATAAAATGTATCAACATTTAAAGGCCAACTATTGGTGGATAGGTTTGAAGAAATCCATAGCCACACACGTAGCTAAATGTTTGACGTGCGCTCAAATTAAAGCCGAACATCAAAAGCCGCCAAGATTACTACAACAATTAGAAGTTCCCACATGGAAGTGGGAGATGGTAACCATGGATTTCATTACCAAGTTAACTAAGACAACGCATGGAAACGATACTATATGGGTCATAGTTGACAGACTGACTAAGTTAACTCATTTCTAACCCATCAAGGAGACTCATAGCTCAGATAAGTTAGCTCAGTTATATTTGGACGAGATTGTATCTCTCCACGGAGTGCCAGTATCTATTATATCCGATAGAGATACTAGATACACTTCTCATTTCTGGAAAAGTTTCCAACAATCATTGGGCACTCGTTTGAATTTCAGTACTGCTTACCATCCTCAAACGGATGGGCAAAGTGAGCGTACAATTCAAACATTGGAAGACATGCTTCGCGCATGTGTCATTGATTTAGGTGGTAGCTGGGATGACCACCTCCCCTTAATTGAGTTCTCCTATAATAATAGTTACCATACCAGCATTCAGGCAGTGCCTTTCGAGGCTTTATATGGGAGAAAATGTAGAACACCCGTCTGTTGGGTAGAAGTTGGAGAAGCTCAATTATCAGGACCTGAGATAGTCCTGGAAACAACGGACAAGATTTTCCAGATTCATGAATGCCTAAAGGCTGCCAGAGATAGGAAGAAAAGCTACGCAGATAAGAGGCGAAAACCTCTAAAGTTTGAGGTAGGAGACAAAGTCTTACTAAAGGTATCACCCTGGAAAGGGGTGATGCATTTTGGTAAGAAGGGCAAGCTAAGCCCAAGGTATATTGGACCATTCAAGATCATTGAATATGTCGGGAGTGTAGCTTATAAGCTGAACTTGCCTGAGGAGCTTAGTGGAATTCACAATGTGTTCCACGTCTGTAACTTAAAGAAATGTCTAGCTGATGAATCGCTAGCAATGTCTCATAAAGACGTACAGGTAGATGAAAGCCTGAGGTTTGTTGAACGACCTTTATCGATCGAGGATCGACGGATTAAAAAGCTCCAAAGGAAGCATGTACCAATTGTGAAATAAAATGGGATGCCCGTAGAGGTCCTGAGTATACGTGGGAGGTTGAGTCCACTATGCGACAAAAGTACCCTCACTTATTTCAGTAAATCTCGGGTCGAGATTTCTTTTAAGGGGGTGAGGATGTAACACCTCGTAAAAATCATGTCCAATTATGTGGAGACACGTATCCTAAACCCTAAACGTGTAAAGGATTGATTTTGAAGGACAAAACTTGACAAATATTGAAAAGATGTATGCGGAGGGACTAAAAGTGTCAACATGCTAAACATATGCCTCTGAGTGACCTTTTACAAAACCCGGGGCTTCCTAATGTTAAATCATGCTCTCGGGAATGCTTAATATTGAATATGAAAAGTTTATTTATCGTTACACGATATAATGTGCAAGGTTTCAAAAAGAAGGGTTAAAAGCGTCAACGAGAGAAACTAGCATCTTCGGGTGGTCTAACGGTAAACCGAGAACCTTAGAATATTTATTCATGCTCCCATGTATGCCCGACATCAGTTAGAAGTGGTATTTTACAAGCTACAAGGCCGTAATTGAGATTATAAAATTGAGGGACCAAATATGTAATTTTTAAAAATCTGGTTCACTGATCAGGCGGTTACGGACCGTATGAGGTTCCTGCTTACGGTCCGTAAGGACTGTATCTGGGCGAATTTTTGCTTGTTCACCACACATAAGCTTCGAAAACCATTGATTCAATACAAGGGGCTGCATGCTGGTTCATAGCTCGTGTAGGGACACTTGGAGGCATCCTAGAACATCTGAGAACACCTGGCTTGATCCTTGAACACCCTCCACAACTATAAATAGCACCCTCATGTTGCCTTCATTCCTTGCACCTTTCAAAAATCATCTCTTCTCACTCTCTCTGAGGTTCCTGATCAAAAAGGAAGCTCCTTCTAGTTTAAAGTTCGAGCTAGGACCCTTTGTAAGTGTCCTTAGCCACTCTAGTTCGGTTTTTATACATTTAAAGACCGAAAGTCAAAGTTGCCGCAAAATGGCTTTGACTTTCGGTTTAGACCTAAACGGTCCAGCCATTGTTCGAGGTGAATATGGCTACGTGATTGTAATTAGGTAGGTGTTAATCCCTCAAAAGGGCACCTCCTAATTATCACGTTTACTTAGTTAATTGTCGTGTCAAAGTAATTAAATAAAAAGTCAAACTAGCCAGATTTTTAAATAAAAATCAAATTTGATAATGTAGAGGTTATAAATCATGTTTTGTGACAATAATAACTTGGTAAATATTATTAGAACATGTCTAAACATGTTCAACCCGACAATTCTAAATTTAAGCTCAGTTCGCAAAAGCTTGACTTTTGCTTTGACTTTCAGTTCTGACCCGAATTAGCTTAATTCCTTTATGAATTAAGGTTCCATTGTGACCATATAATGTTGTAGTATAACCCTCTGAGGTTATATTACATGGTCACTAAGTAATCTGAATTATATGCATGTTTCCGTTATTATGCTTATTGTTGACTAATATGCCCTTATGGTCAAAAATGAGATTTTTAAATAAATGAACATGCAAATGGATTAGGTATTGGTTAGTAAACATAATTAAAGTATTTTGACACTTACATTCTGGTCATAAACTGATGTTATGCTAATGATCGTAAATTAAGCTTTTATAAAGACTAAAATACCCTTTGGTATATAAATCAAGCTTTAAACATAAATTTGACTCAAAACTCTTTACCTACTATTGTGATATTATTTTTAGGAATTTTTGGAATATTGGGTCAGATTATATCCTGACCTTAACATTGAGTTTGTGTATAAAGCTTATAATTGACGATAATAGCCGTTTTGCGAATAAAATAAGTTTTATATATAATTAACATGCAAAACCTTTTCCTACTGGTCTAATATGAAAAATGAAATATGTCACACCCCCAAAATCCACAAGCGGAGTATCACCGCATGGAGGCGTGACTGACCAGGATCCAACCACCAATCATATTGAACAATGCAATTAAGTAAATAAAACCAAACCCAATATAATTGGTGTTCAAAAGAAACCAAACATGTTTAAGTAATCAACGGAAGCATAGTAATGTTTAAATAACCAAAACATAGCTTAAAGTTCAAATGTTAAGCATGGGACATAACAGTCCATATCCCACAACGACCTATCCTCCTCGTGTAAGCTCCATAAGCATCTAACGACCTGCAAGGCATGTAACAACGAGTCAACAACAAAGTTGAGCGAATTCACAGTTGAGTGTTCATTTTAAAGTTGTTCAAAACCATGAGTTCGTTTGTAAACCATAATTTAATCCGTTTCCTTGATTCCCAAACCATATCCATAACCAGTGGGGGCTTCCCCATGTGAACCACTAGACCGTTACCATATCAACAACTGATGAAAGTAAGTTGTGCCCTAAGTCAATGTCTATCATCACTGACTGAGTGCCCAGATCCATTAGTACACGCCCGTCCTACCGGCACGGTGTGAGGCTTGTCAACCCTAATAGCGCTATTAACTAATGGCCCGCTCGCAATTGGCCCGGCGATTAAGTCGATATAAAAATGAGGGACTTAATGATAGAGTTTTGTCTAGTAAGTTTAAGGTTGTTGTCCTACCCAAGGAGGACGAACGTACGTATTCTACCCAAGGAGAATACGCATGATTAACATTGGTATCCTACCCATGGAGGATGGAGGTACATATCCTACCCAAGGAGGATATGTTGGTTCCGTTTTAATTCTCTAACCCATTCCCAACCACCGGGAATCCCATGCCTTAGAAAGTGTGAACTCACCTCGGTTTGCTCGGTATGCTAAATTACTCGTTCACAAACAATTCAGTCAAAGCCTATAGTATGCACGTATACACAATCAGTTTATGTTTATAATGTTTCACATCCAATCTAACATCACAAGGTGTGCTTGGGCAATTATTATCAAGTAACACATAAACAGTTAAATCAACTCATACAAGATTCATAGTTTACAGGTAGGTTCCATAACCATGTTCAACAGTTAGCTGTACAGAGTGTAAAACTACATCATGTTAGTCGATCAAATGTAACTATCCTTAACAGTGAATAACAAAAGTCAGTTTCTAACATGCATGCAGTATACTTGAACATAATAACGTACTGTTCCTTATAGGCTTCACGACGAAGACTTGGGATTTCGTCGACATAGGGTTGCGACGAAAAGGCCACGACGAACACTCGAGATTTCGTCGACCTGTGATTTCGTCGAAGGAGAGTTCGTCGGGCAAGGGTCTTCGTCGGCCCAGGGGTTTTCGTCGGGTAAGAATGATCAACATCAACAGTTACACAACCAGAAACCGTAATGATTATCTAACAGTTACGTCGAGTTCATCAAACAATCGCTCAATCAGATCAAACCAACAACTATAACATACACCCTAGATTAACAGGTTATCATCATGCACACACCACACCACCGATTCATTAATATACAAAAGTAACTGATATCATATATC
>JARYGA010038196.1:0-24958 GCA_030545235.1 Helianthus tuberosus | reverse complement strand
TAATGTTAGCAAATGCTATTATGCATTTGTCTGAACATAAGTTTTGAAGGACTTGAGGTGATACCTTGCTAGCAGCCGTCATTGCACAATCACATTCAGTTTCTTTTTCATCAGCTATCTTCTCTTCTTCTTCACCATGCTTCTTTTCTTCTTCTTCTTCGGACCAGGGGTTGATCAGTGGTTCTAACAGGGGTTCTGACTTTTCACCCAACAGTATTTCTTCAGCAATAGCAGTAACCACTGCTTCAGCCACTTTGTCCACTGTTTCATCATTTGACTGTCCTCCATCCACTGCCTGCCCTTCTAGGATGGACTCTAATGCTGCCAAACAAAAATCATTACTAAAAGCATCAATATTAGCATAGAGTGCAAAGTTTTGATCACCAAGCTCATCATGTAAGCTACTCTAATCCACAAAGCCTTGAGTGAAAAAGCTTTGTTGGTCTGGTTGGGCAGTGGTTTGGGTAGCTTGTTGAGGTGCAACTTGTTGCACCTGAACCTGAGGAATAGGGGCTTGGACATATTGGATCAGAGGGACAGTGGTTTGGACATATTGCACAGGAACAGGGGTTGCAGGATGTGCAAAGTGAGCAGTGTTTACATGGGTTGTAGGGGTATAATGGGCATAGTGCACATTTGATTGGTTATTTTGAGGCCTAGGGTTTGAGCTAGGGTGAGTCACAATAGGTACATTTGTTTGACTCCTACACTCTCTAGCAAAGTGACCCATCCTATTGCACTTGTAACATTTTATTTTAGACTTATCCAACCCTACTTTCAAATTCCCATGCAAACCTGGGAACTTTCTTCCTGTCCTTTTGTAAAATTTGCTGGTTCTGACACTCAGTAAAGCAAGTTGGTGAAAAATGTCCATCTCCTCTAAATCAGTTGTATCAAAGTGTTGAAGGTCATTGAGTTCAAAGCGCAGATTATCAGAGTTCTGGCTTTCTCCATTAGCTGTGAAAGCATAACTGGATGAGTGAGGATCAGAGTTGAAGTTACCACCAGCAGTTATGTCAATAAAATGATCATAACTCTGATCCTTACTACTGCCAGACTCTTCCTGATCCAAAAGAGCTGTGCTGCCAAATGAATAGTCATCTGCAACTTTTCCAGACTCTTGCAACTTCTTTTTCTGGTTTAACTCCCTTTCATAGGTCAGGAGTCTACCATGAAGTTGGGTCAGGGTCAGATCTTTGAACCCAATAGAATTTCTGGTCACAAATGCTATTGTATCCCATTTATCAGGAAGTGATCTAAGAAGCCTGCTATTTTGTGTTGAATTTGAAAATTCAACATTAACAAGTCTTAGCTCACTAATGATAAAACTAAATCGTTCAAATTGCTGAGTTAATGTTTCACCCTTAACGTGACAAAACATTTCATACTGTTGATTCAAAATTTCCCTGTTATTTACAATCACTTCTTCAGTTCCCCCAAACTGTTCCTTCAGTGCATCCCACAATTCCTTGGCACCATTACAGTGTAATAGTCCAACATAAATCTCATTAGGAAGTGCGGATGCAACGATGCCGAATGACTTTGCATCTAGTTCAATTTTCTGAAAATCCAAATCAGTGTAGTTTTCAATTTTCTTAGGTTCAAATTTCTTTGGATCCTCAGCACTCGGCACCAGTGGAACATGTGGTCCAAAGATGACCAACTTCCAACATCCGGTATTCTGTTGAGCAAGGATGTGTCCCATCCTTCTCTGCCAGATGTTGTACTAATTACGTTTCAGCATGGGAGGTTTGAATAGTGAACCGATGTTGTTATTAATGTCTTGTGATTGTGATGTCATCCTGGTTGTTTTACGGGTATTGATTAATCAACTTTCAACGTGATTAAACGTTACTCTGTTTTTCAACAAAACAAGCAAACAATACAAAGTATCAACGATTTTGATCTGAACGTTTATGTCAAATTGATTGTTAGATCAAATTTGACTGTCCTAAGCTCTGATACCAATTGTTAGGATCTGAGTTTCTTATGATTGTGTTTTCGTTTCAGATTAATGAAAATGAACAAGTAATTTGGAGCAGAATTGTAAATGGAAACAAACTTTCACACACAATCAAATAGGAGAAATGCTTTCAACAAACATGTTTATCATTGAACCGAAAGATTAAATTTATTTCAATCTTCAATTACAATTGCGTGCATGTATTACAAACTCCCCCTCAGTCTGAGCTCACAATGTTTGTTTGTGCAGGATGACAAGTGATGAAAGAGCTAATAGAACAGTACAGGGTACTGTTCTATTTATAGGCACGAGCAAACCACTGAAGCATCTTGGCTGACGTCACCATGAAAGTGACATCTAACCTCCTAACAACCTGAAACTACTGATCTAATACAAGCACTGTTTAGCTAACTACTGATTACAATACATTACAAAGGAAAGACTAAACTGATGCTTTCTCCTTCCACTGTTGTGACTCTAGCAGTACTTTGTTTCTTCAGCAGTGCTTGACCCATAACAGTAGATTGATCATCAGGGCTTTAGTCTTCATCAGTCTTTAACTTGATCAGTTGTTTGTAGAACAGCAGTTGTATAAGGACAGTGGATTCAGGCCATCAGTTGTTAGAAACACTTTTAAGGGAAGAGAATGAAATACAAATATATGCTTATTCTGGATCCACTGCTCTGATCTGGTTTTGGCTTTAATCAACTGTTCCGCTTGTAGGGTTCAATCCCAACAATAAGATATGTCGCAAAATTGACCAGGCGAAAACAGAGAGATGTAGCCAAACAAGCAAAAAATCAGCCCAGCTCAAAACGAAGATACATAGCCAAACAAGCAAAAATATATAAGATATGTCGCAAAATTGGCCAGGTACGCCTCATACCCCCTCCCAGAAAAGACAAAAAGATCTGTGTTTGACATTTGAAAATCTCCTGGGACCACACCTCGTGCCTCAGTGCCAAGCCTAGTGCCAGTTGCAGTACAAAGATCTTGTACGTGGCACAGGTCGTGCCTGGAGGGAACGGTCTTGGGCCTATAAATTTCAAGCTTTCCCTTCTATTTTCTTTACTTAGTTCTTTCCTTTCCCTACATTAAATTCTAATTCTACCCCATTCTACATTGGTTTTGTAATCCTAAGATTATAAGAACAACTTTAAAAATTTTCAATCATGTGATGATTTATACAATCTAGTCAAGTTTTTAATGAACATCTTTAAAGCCATGAGTGGCTAAAGTTCTTTTGGTTACCTACGGGGAACATTCTCTTGATAGGGAATTAACTAAACGGGTTATAGATAAACATCGGGTGTGTGTGGGAATAACTTCAAGTACTAATTAACATATTGAAAGTGAATTTTTCAAATTCTTAAAAACAAATCATCAACCTTGTGTTTATTGAGTCAACATTCATGATTTCTGAGTCTATTTAGTAACAACTTGTTAATTGCTTGAAAAGGGGATAGATGTTATGGTACAGAACTTTGGGTTTGGTAAATTATTGCCTTAGCGTGGTGATCTAAGTAGTGGCGGACCTAGGATTTTTTTTCATTGGGGTCCATTTTTTGTGTTAGAATTTTTCACAACCAAACATTAAAATTTTCGGGTCGGTCATCGTAGTCGGGTCGGGGCAGGGCTAGTGTTAGTGCATGCGTCTGTCGACTTCGTCTTGTTTCGAGTCTTGTATGTTTAGATAGATCAGGGCACGCAAAACAAGAAAACATGGTCAAAAGGCTAATTTCGCTTGAAATGGTCAAAAACCATTTCAAACGAAATCACTTGATCTAATTCCGCTTAAGGGTGTTAATATCGTTTGAATGTAATTCCGCTTGAGATGTAATTCCGCTTGAGACATGTTCAAGCGGAATCACATGCTTATAAATAGCCATCCAAGCGAGATCAGTGGTAATAGTTCCGGTTTGTGCAACGAAGTGCTGCCGAAGTGTCGTCTCGCTTTAAAACGTCATTATATCAATAAAATCGACAGTTAAAGTGTATATCTAGCTGAATTGACCTTGATACGTCTGTTTCCGCCTTTCGTATTGAGAAAAACTCTTTTGAATGACTCGTTCGGGTCCGTAAACGATCCTACAAGTGGTATCAGAGCTCAGGAGGAAGAGTTCTTACCAATTCAGCTGATAATTCTAATTTCTACATCTTCTTTTTCATAATTAACAACTTTTCACGATCAAAATGTTCTGATTTTTACACATTATACTCGGAATAGTGTTTTAACTAATCCTTGTGAAAATTGGACCTTAATTTGATCTAAAAGTGATAAAATCTGTAATTTCGTTTCAAAATCAACGCGAGAATGATGACATCAGCAGCAGTTCAAACGGAATTAGTCTTTAATTCCGCTTGAAACCGGTATTTCGCTTGAGAAATTGTGTTGTTTCCGCTTGAAACCGGTATTCTGCTTGAAATTTTATCCTGATTCCGCTTGAAAGTAGCTTATTCCGCTTCAAAATCGTTAATTCCGCTTCAATCTGGTATTACATTTGAAAAAGGTGTAATTTCAAGTGAAATTAGGTATCTCGCTTGAAAAGGTATTCCGCTTCAAAGTGATCTCGCTTGAAACCGGGTGATTTTGTTTGAACAATAATTTCGTTTGAGAACTTAATTTCATTTGAAGGACTGTTTTTGTGAACTTTGAAAAACCGAATCATGGAAGAGGAATTTTTCAACGCATTTGCTACTCCAGTTACCCCGATTACTCTTGCACAGAACACGATGTTAGAAAATGAAACGGGGACGATGCAAAAACCGCCTAAGCTCATGAACATTGAGGAGTATAAAGGTTGGGAAGGACGTTTTGAAAACTGGGTACAAGCAAATTGTTTGGATGCTTGGGAATGTGTTGAGATGAAATATATTAGGCCGATGAATGATGATGAGGAGATGATAGCAATAAAAGACCTTAGTGTTGTAGATAGAAAGAAATACAAAGATGAGAAAATGATGTTAAGTCTATTACAACAAGCTGTAAAAGAAGATATCTTGGTTTTATTGCAACATAACGGAACTTCTTATTCAATATGAAAAGCTTTAAAATCAAAATTTGTTGGAAGTCAAGAGATGGTTAAAAACAAAAAGTCACTTCTGAAGAAAGAGTTTGATCTGTTTCGTGGGTTGAAAAATGAAAGTACAAAGCAAATCATTGAAAGATACTGCAGTCTGCTAGCTAACATGAAGAGATTGAGCATCGAAAAAGATAATGAAGGGTTGATCGAAAAACTAGCTGATGCATTGCCATATGAGACTTGGGGTATATATCTTATGATGCTAAGGAACAAGAAAGGTTTTAGTAGTCTAACACTGAGCAAGTTCATTGAAAAGATTGAGGCTCGGGAGATGGAACAGAGAAAGGTTTTAAGAATGAAAGATTTTGATGGTGAACAAGACATTGGGCTTTATTACAAAGCAGGATTGAATGATAAATCCACCAACATGTCATCGAAGGTTGAGACAGCTTTCAATGCAAAGAGTTCATCGGGAGGTTCTTCAAAAGGATCAAACAGTAACACAAGTTTTTCATCATATCCATCATTTGATCCGAACATTTCAACAACCAAGATTGGCAAGAAGCTACAATGCAACATTGTTTTGAATCTTGAGAATGATGAGGATTATTCAGCAGAAGTTGCTAAGAGTCACATGTCTTTGATAGGAACTGTGTTGGAGTCTTATGGAAGTTTTGTTGCAGGTCGGATAGGGAATCCAATGCTTACAAAAGAGGATTACGAACAGATTGACGCTGAAGAAATGGAATTGATGGACATAAAGTGGTGTTTGGCAAGTGTGTTGAGACGAGCTGATAAATTTAAGCAGATCACAGGAAGAGATGACTTACGTGAAGCTAATGTTTCTACTTTAGGTTTTGATAAATCTAAAGTCACTTGTTTTCGTTGCAGGGAAAAAGGACACTTCAAGAGGGAGTGCAAAAACCGCGAAGCAAGTGGAGCTCAAAATCCGTTTAATAACAACAATGATTACTACCGGAAGGCCATTTATCATCAAGTTGCTCAACAACAACAAGAACAACAAGTGGCACATGGTAGGAAAGTAATCGAGGAGTCTTCAAAGAAAGCTTGTATGGTGAATCAAGATGACAAAAAGCCAACGGAAGATTTCAGTTGGGACAAATATATCTCAGCTGATAATAAAGCATGCCTGATAAACCAAGATGATGAAAAGTTACCAGAAGGGTTTAACTGGGAAGGTTTCAGTTGGGATAATTATGATCCTAACAAAACTTCACATCAAAAAGCTTTTGTCGCTCGTATTGAAGAAGATAGTGATGATGATAGAGAATATTATGCAAGAAGAATGGCAGCTCATTTTAAAATGATGGAAGAAAGTGACAGTGAAGATGAAAAAGCTAAAAAGAAAAAGAAAAAGGTCAAAACACCAGTTAGTAGTGATGATGAAAAAGTATCAGTGATAAGGAAAAAGGTGGAAGTTCCAAAGTTTAAAGTTGATGAAGAAGTTGATGCAAGAAAGATTATTGTGAATTGTGAAACCTGTGAGATCATAAAGAAGAAGAACAGTGAGTTGATTAACAACATGAACAGGTTGAAGGAGTCTTACGATGTTCTGAACAAAGCAATGAATCAATACAACCAAACATGTGAAGAACAGGCAACAGCAATGAAGACTCTTCAAGGAGCTCTTATGATAAAGCAGAAAAGCATTAACAGATATATTGAGAAGTGTGCTGTGCTTGAACAAAAACTGGAGACACAAAGGATTGAGACAGAAAGAGTAAACCATTTGTTAAAAAGTTACTCATGTACTTCTTATGTTGTTGACAGGATCTATCCAACTGTGGAAGGCATGAAGGCTTTTGAAGAAGACATTCCTGAAGAAGAAAAGATTGTATCTGAAGAAAAGACTCCTGAAAAGAAGAAAGAAAAGAAGAAGGATACTAAAGAAAAGACATCTGGTAAGAAACAAGGTGTCAGTTACAACAAGTGTCCACCCCCGCTTGAAAATGGATAGTCTCCACGAAATCCAAATTCAGAAAGAGTCGAAAAGGCAACAAATTTACAGTGGGAGTCGGAGTCTTCAGTTAACTTGCCAGATAATATTGATGTCACGTTTACATCATCTAACACTGATCATGAGTCCGAGTTAATAAAGAAAGTGGTCGATCAGGTGTTGGATAAAGATGAATCCGAGGAGTCAAAATCGGAGTCTATGTCAGAGTCAAAGTCTGAGCCTAGCACTCCGATTCAAACCGTCAAACAGGGAAAAAGGGTTTACAATAAAGAATTCATGTTATCAAAATCTAATTTGAATGACGAAACATTCAAAGTTGCATACACATTGAATGATTCTGACAAATTATTTTCTTATGAGGAATTTCCAACAAGAGGTGTCAAAACTGAAATGATTAAAAAGGTTTTCTAACTAACAGAAATTAATATTTCTGAAATAAAAGATGTAAATCTTAATGATAAACCTAAAAAGTACACCTCAAGAGTTCAACAAAGAGAAAACAAGAAAAAGGGTTACAGTTCTGGTTCTGGTTCTGGTTCTGGTTATCGAAAGAAACCAAACCATAACGGTAATTTCAAAAAGAAAGGATTAGGTTTTATTCCACCAGAAAATCATAAAAATGAAAAATATGTTCGAGATTTTAAATCAAAAATGATATTTGTTTCAGGTACATCTACTGAAGAGGAAAAAGAAAATTTGTTCAGAAAGCAGTCAAACAAAGAATTCCTTGCAAAGAAGCAAGAAGAGAAGCAGATTGCTGATCAGTTGAAAGAAACGAGAACCTGTTTCCAATGCAACATTGTTGGTCATATTGCCAAGAATTGTTCCAAGGCAATACAATCAAAACAGGGAGTTTCTCGTAAACTGAAAGATAAAGAGATTGTGTTTAAACCACCAATTGACAGAACAAAACTTTTCAAAAATTTAACTTTTGAGATTGGTGAATGTTCAAACAGATTTTACAAGAAAAGAGCAAATCTTGACAATCAAAAATGGGTTGTTAAGAAGTCTGATGATAGTTCTAGCAATGATTCTGATTCGTCAAAATCAGAGGAGCTATCTTCTGGCGATGAATCTGATTCCATAAAGTTAGAGGAGCCACAGGTTGAGAAAAAAGGTGAAAACTCAATGCCGACTGTGGATGATGTGAATTTTCCACCACTTCGGGCTAAAAATTTTAAGAAGAAAATTGGTAAAGTTGAGATTTCAAATCAATTCTTTTCAGAAAAGAAAGAGTTTGATATTGAGAAAGCCTTTAACCCCACAGTTCATAACATTTTTGGAAAAATGGTTGACAGGAAAGTCAAAGGGGTTAAAGAGTTCTATGAGAAAAAATTGAAGAAACCAGGTAAGACTGTTTCGTCCCAGGTTTGTGACTGGGATGGAACATATTATGAACAGTAAAAATTTGGACTTGCCGGAGCTCCCAGGTTGGTAAGAGTGGAGCAGGAATCGGCATCTTTCTTGAGAAATTCACGAAAGTGATTTCGTCTTACAAGTGGTAAATCAAGGACATTAAGTTGTACTTGATTTTCTACAAGTGATTGTTTGATTAAAATTGGGAAATGTAAAATCTTACAAGTGGTTGAAAAACAAGGTGATGAATCCCTAACCTACAAATGGTAAAATCAACAAAACTTATTTTCCGGAAAAACCATTTGATTAAAACAAACTTAAGTGTTTTGAAATCACAATGGGAAAATAGTTTGTTGAGAGGGGGAGTTCTGATTGTTTATGCCAAGTGGATGGCAAATTGAAGTGCAGTTGTCAATTTACTTGTATAGTTTGTTTTCAAATTTCTTTAAATGTGTTTACATTTTAGGGGGAGTAAGAATTTATGAAAATCCAAAAACATTTGAAAATTTGAAAAAGACAAAAACATGATAAAATGAAAAATGAGTTTATGTGTCAAAAAGAGGAAATGATAGTACAACAGTGGATGATCACAGCATGCTAAAGAATTGGAAAGTTAATATGTGATAAACGGTCTCACTGATGATGTGCCAGTAGATTTTTGCACATTTAGTAGATTGTGACGAGATATAAACCTAAATTCAAACTTGCTTATATCGTGGGGAACATCTCTCGGATATATGGGTAACCCCCGAAATCTTGTTTGAAAGGTCCCTCTTTCTGAGATACTAGGTCTTTATGCTCAGTGATATCTGGGGTATTATCCCGGGACTTCTGATTTTGCGGAAGCAACGGCATAGTCCCCGGAGAATACTTTACGCTTTCTTGAAATATAGCTCACCCTCAGCATAAAAATGATGAAACATTGAAAAAATATGTAAATCATGTGCTGTTGTAAAAAAAGATCCTCTAAAGGAGACCCACCAAAAGTTGAAGTTGTCATCTCTCTGCTGAACGGAAGTTCTGACCTGAGCTCTCACGGTTTTCGCAATTTAACCCCTTACAAATATCATATGTGGTATATTCACCTGTAAGACTGAATATTGGGATGTTGGTGCATGCGTCTGTCGACTTCGTCTTGTATCGAGTCTTGTATGTAGAATGATAGATTAGGGCACGTTATATGAGGAAAATAGGAGAGTTTACATATGTTTGAGCTAATTTCGTTTGAACATGTCAAGTGACACTTTCAAACGAAATTACTTTGTTTAATTTCGTTTGAAGGAGTCCATGCCACATTCAAACGAAATTACACACACTATATATACCCCTTGTGCCATTTCATTTGTAACGGTTCCGGTCAGTGTAACGAAGTGCTGCCGAAGTGTCCACAGGCTTGTATTTGATCTAAAATCAATATACGGACAGTTTAAAGTGTGAATCTTGCTGAATTGACCTCGATACGTTTGTTTCCGCCACTCGTATTGAGATAAACTCTTCTGATCGACTCGTTCGGGTCTGAAAACGATCCTACAAGTGGTATCAGAGCTCAGGAGGAAGAGTTCATACCAATTTAGCCGCAAATTCTGTTTTTCTACACCTTCTTTCAAAATTAAACAAGTTTCCACGGTTAAAAACGTCTGATTTTCACATATCATGTGCGTAATGTTGTTTTAACAAACCCTACAAAGTTTCAGAACTAAAATCAACCATTTTCTTGACCAATTGGACAAAATTCAGATCGAAATAATGACATCATGGTGATTTCGTTTGAAGGAACTTTGTTATTTCGTTTGAGAGAGTACATGTTAGCTGATTTCGTTTGAAAATCCCTGGTGATTTCGTTTGAATTCACACATTGATACTGATTTCGTTTGAAAAGAGCTGGTGATTTCGTTTGAGAACACACTTATCATCTGATTTCGTTTGAAAGAAACTAGTGATTTCGTTTGAAACTGGATATCTCGTTTGAACAGCTTGATTATTTCGTTTGAAACTACAATTCCGTTTGAGGGTTCCATTTGAACATTGTGATCCAGTTTCAAGATTGTAATACCGTTTGAAACTTCAAACGAAATAGGAGATTTCATTTGAAAGTGGTCATACCATTTGAAAGTTAGTTATTTCGTTTGAAGAGGGATCTTGTTTGTTTTTGGTATTTCGTTTGAAGCTGCCTGTTTGTGAACATTTGAAAATCAAACCATGGACAACGATTTTTACAATGCTTTTGCTAGTCCGATATCAATTACGCATAACACGATGCTTGAAAATGAAACTGGAACAACGCAAAAACCGCCTAAGCTTTTGGATATTGATGATTTTAGTGGATGGGCTGAACGATTTGGTAACTGGGTTGAAGCTTATCATTTAGATGCATGGGAACATACGGAAGTTCAATATTTTAGACTAGTTGGTAGCAATCGAGAGAAAATACCAATTAGAGATTTGAGTGCTGAGGAGAAAAAGAAATACAAAGATGAGAAGTTGATGGTTAGTCTGTTGCAGCAGGCGATTAAAGAAGACATCTTGATTTTACTTCAACATAATGGAACTGCACATTCGATATGGACAGAATTAGAAGCAAAGTTTCTTGGTAGTGATGACATGCTTAAGAACAAAAAGTCGTTGATAAAGAAGGAATTCGATTTGTTCCGAGGTTTAAGAAATGAAAGCACCAAGCAGATCATTGAAAGATACTGCAATTTATTGAAAAACATGAACAGATTGAGTATCAGAAAGGATAAAGATGAGTTGATTGAAAAGTTAGCTGATGCGTTGCCACATGATGAGTGGGGCACGTATCTTATGATGTTGAAAAACAAACCGGGTTTTAATGATCTAACATTGAGTGATTTTATTAAACAGCTTGAAGCTCAAGAAATGGAGCAACGAAAGATAGCGAGAATGAAGAATTATGATGGAGAGCAAGACATTGGTTTGTACTACAAAAGTGGTGTTAATGACAAAACCAAATTTTCGCCAAAAGTTGAAACTGCTTTCAATACAACGGGATCTTCTGAAAAGCCATCTCCAGGATCAAGTAACAAGACGGGATTTTCTTCATTTCCATCATTTGATCCACACTTTTCTACAACAAAGAGTGGCAAAGTACTTCAATGCAACATTGCTTTAAACCTTGAAAATGATCAGAATTATACCAAGGAAGTTGCTAAAAGCCACATGTCTTTGTTGGTAACTGTGCTTGAATCCTATGGAGGTTTAGTTGCAGGAAAGATCAGAAATCCAATGCTAACAAAAGAGGATTACGATCAAATTGATGCTCAAGAGATGGAATTGATGGATATAAAATGGTGCATGGCTAGTGTACTCTCAAATTGAAGGCTCAAATCATGTCGTAATCGAAATCTGAACATAGAATCGTGATCTCCTCGTCAAGGAGGTCATAAGGTATGTCAAATTAGGTTGTTTTGAAACAACTCAAATTCTTGCATGTGATTGAAATCGAAGGTTGAGCTTGATTATGTGTTGTAAAACATGAAATTAGAAGTAATGTGAAGTCTAGGGACAAACCCTAGATGATTTCTTGTCAAAATCTTGCATGTTAGTTGTAAGGATCAAAATCACTATAGTGGGTGATTAGTAAGTTAGTAGAACTCGATAAACACTAGGATTAAGACTCTTGTTCTAGTGTAAACTGAAATTGTGAGCTAATCTCTGAAATTGTTGATGTTAAAATATGTGTATATTGTCTAATTGAAGTTAATTTGAGTGATAATTTCAAGTTATGAACTTGGTTTAGATCATGTAGAAATCTGACCCGCAAGGTGTTTGATAAAACGCCTAAATGAGGGTTAAAATGTTAAAGATTGCTAAAAATGCAGATTTGCATATGTTGTGAATTAATGCGTTTAAGCTTATGAAAGAGTTCTAATCTTGTTATGAATTGAACTCTTTAGGCAAGGAATCCGGAACGTCAAGTGGACACGCCGGAGGTGATACTCGCGAAAAAGGTGTGCTTTAAAGGTACGTGGCTTTAGTCCCGTTAAATTATGTATACATGCTTAATTTTGTTATGAGAATGATGTTGTAGTGTAATGAATACATTTGATGCGTCGTTAAAGTGGTGAAGCACACTCGACCATCAAACGGGTCAAAGTAAAACTTGGAACTTAGTTTGGCTAGTCAATGAAGTGATGGTTTTCACTAAATAGCCAAACGGGTCAAAATGATGCTTTTAAAAAGAATCACGAGAGTAGAGACTTGAAAGTCTCATACTTCGTTAAATGATGGATTGTACCATACTAATGATTTGGTTATATAAATCTAAGTCTAAGAACCCGGGAACTTGGGTCAAATAATAGAAGATAAATAAAAAGGGGTTACTTGAAACGGAATGCTTGAATTCCGATGAAACAAGTAACTAGTTCCAAGGGTACGCGAGGACATGGAATGGCGCGAATGTGCAAAATTTATGAGCCCGGGAATTTGGGTAATTATGTCCGAAAAGTTTTAAGAGTTGAAAAATGGTGCTATGCACTTACAACAATGGGTTGAATAATTGAAATAAGGAAATCATGAACCGATTGTCGGTATCTCGGTTTCCGTAATGTGAAACTTACATGGTTGGATCCGTAATTTTATTACGGACTCATAGGAAAAAGAATCGGTTAAAACGGACTAGCGAGTGAAAAGTTATGACCTTTTAAAGTTAGAATTTTTACAATTTTCGGAGCTGGGCAGAAATGCAGGTTTTAAACCTGCACCTGCTGGAAAACGTGTTCCCCCGCGCCACGCGGAGGAAGACATGATTACCCCCGCGACACGCGGAAGCCGTCGCGAGTCGCGACGGATTTGATGTCTCCTGCCGCGACACGCGGGAGGATCAAAATCAGAATTTTTATTTTTCTTTTATTGATTTGATGTTGGAACATGTTTACACGTATTATGTCAATGCCAAAACTAATGTTTTTAGTGGTTTTGACCTTAGGTGACTATGGTGGGATTCCGGATGGCGGTCAAGCAATGTCGAAGAACCGAACACGCATTTTGTAGCTTCCGCGTTAACTTAACTTTGTTTTAGACAATGATTTTGATGTAGATGAATTGTTAAGTATGTCCTAAGCTTTTAAACTAGTCGGTAGTGACTAGTAGAAGTTACTTTAAACTTTCGTTTAGTAATTAACATGATCATGTTTGGTATTTTGAATCGAAAACATTTTTGTAAATTTGGGATTTTTGTATAAACTCATGTATTATATTAAGTATTCTCATTATAATAAAAAGGGTGTTACAATTTGATAAGTCTAAAGTTACTTGTTTTCGATGCAGGGAAAAAGGGCATTTCAAGAGGGAGTGCACAAATCGTGAAGCAAGTGGAGCTCAAAATCCTTTTGGAAACAATGATTACTATCGAAAAGCGTTATATCATCAAGTTGCTCAACAGCCACATCAACAACAACAGCCACAAACAGCTCATGGTAGGAAAGAAATTGAAGATTCAAAGAGAGCATGTCTTGTTAATCAAGATAAAGGAAATGGTTTCAGTTGGGATAAATACATTCCAACAGATAGTAAAGTATGTGTGGCAGAACAAGAAGATGAAAAATTGGCAGAAGGTTTCAGTTGGGACGATTATTGCCCAGACAAAGAATTCTTGGCTAAAGGATTTGTTGCTCAGGTTATCAATGATTATACTGATGATTATTGGGCAGAAAAAGTCAGAAAACGTTTAAATGGTGAAGTTGAGAAAAAGAAAGAAGTTGCAGAAGAAGTTCAAGTGAGAGTAGTTAAAGAAGTTCCAGCATTTGAAAATAAAACAGATGATGAGGTAGTCAAGGTTGCTGAGAAGTGTATGAATTGTGACTCTCTAATAATTCAGAACAATGAATTGCTGCACAACATAAAAAGGCTGAAAGAATCATATGATACTTTGAACAGAAAGATGAATAAGTACAACGAGTCAAGTAGTGAACAAGTTATAACAATGAATACACTCAAAGGAGCTTACATGAGACAGCTTGACGATGTCAACTACTACACAGAGAAGTGTGCTGAGCTTGAATTGAAGTTGGCAACACAAAGAATTGAAACTGAAAGAGTTAACAATTTATTAAAAAGTTACTCATGTTCTACTTTTGTTGTTGACAGGATTTATCCCATAGTGGAAAAATTGAAGACATTTGAAGAAGATAAGGTTTCGGAAGAGGAAAAATCTATGACAAAAGAAGATGATGAAGTGAATACATTTGGTAAGAAATCAAGTGTGATTTATAACAAATGTCTGCCTCCTGTTGAAAATGCATATTCTCCGCGAAATGCTAATTCTGAAAGAGTCAAAAAGGCAACGAACTTACATTGGGCGTCTAAGTCGTCGGATAACTTGCCAGAAAATATTGATGTCACTTTCACGTCGTCCGATACTGATCATGAGTCCGAGTTAATAAAAAAGGTGGTCGATCAGGTGTTGGATAAGGATGAATCAGAGGAGTCAATGTCGGAGTCGAAATCAGAGTCAAAGTCAAAGTCCGATACGTCTAGTCAAAAATCCAAACAGGGAAAACTGGTGTATAATAAAGAGTTCTTGTTATCAAAATTTAATTTGGATGACGAATCGATCAAAGTAGTATATACTTTGATAGATTCTGACAAATTATATTCTGATGAGGATTTTCCAATAAGAGGTGTTAAACCATAAATGATTAAAAAGGTTTTCAAACTGAGAGAAATTAATATTTCTGAAATAAAGGATGCAAATCTTTCTGAAAAACCTAAACCTTACACTTCGAGAGTTCAACAACGTTTAAACAAGAAAATGGGTTACAATTATGGTTACAGTTTTCAAAAGAAACCAAACCATAATGGTAATTTCAAAAAGAAAGGACTTGGTTTTATTCCACCGAAAAATTATAAAAATGAGAAAATTTATAAACCTAAAACTGTTTTTGTTTCAGGAACAAGTGCTGAGAAAGAACAGAAGAGTTCATTCTGGAAGCAAACAAACAAAGAATTCTTTGCAAAGAAGCAAGAAGAGATGAAGAAAAGGGTTATTCAGAAGAAGACCGAGACAAGAACCTGTTTTCAATGTAAAACAGTTGGCCACATTGCCAGAAATTGTCCAAAGACAATACAGACAAAACAGGAAGTCTCTGGTAAACTGAAAGAAAAAGTTGTTGAGGAAACTGAACTTCCAACCAGAAAATTTAATGGTTTTGAAAATTAAATATTTGAGGTTGGAGAGTGTTCAAAGAATGTTTTAAAAAGAAAAGAAAACTTGAAAAATCAAAAGTGGGTGGTTAAAGGTTCAGGGAATAGTTATGGTGATGAATCTGATTCCACAAAATCAGAGGAGCCAAAAGTTGTTATGAAAGAAGAGAATTCAGTTCCGACTGTGGATGATGCAAACTTTCCACCACTGCGGGCTGAAAATTTTAAGAAGAAAGTTGGAAAAGTCAAAATCTTAAATCAAATCTATTCTGAAAAGAAAGAATTTGATGTTGAGAAAGTGTTTAATGGAAATGTTAAAAAGATATTTGGTAAAATGGTTGATGGGAAGGTAAAAGGGGTGAAAGAATTTCATGAAACAAAAAGAAGTGTTCAAACCCCTGAAGAAGTTGAGAAGGTTACACCTTAAGTTGGTCAGGCTTGGGTGTCTGTATTCTTTACTTAAAATCCTGACTTGTCGGAGCTCCCAAGTTGATAATCGCGGAGCATGAATCGACATCATTCATTGTTTATGAAATTTGTTTGTGAAAAAGTGTGACTTGCCGGAACTCCCAGATTGGAAAGTGAGGAGTAGGAATTGGCATTCTGAGAATTCAACCAACATGTGGTATTGGTTGGTAAGCCATGTGGTTGAAAAAGAGTTTGTGATATAAAGGTTAATCAAGGTCATTAGGTTGAACTTGATTGAACCATTCTTACAAGTGGTAAATCAGGGACATTAAGTTGTATCTGATTTCCTACAAGTGGGTGAGAAACAAAATGATGAGTTTATCCCCTAACCTATAAATGGTTAAAATCAATCAACAAAACTTATTTTCCGGAAAAACCATTTGATTAAAACAAACTTAAGTGTTTTGCAATCACAATGGGAAAATAGTTTGTTGTAAGGGGGAGTTCTGATTGTTTATGCCAAGTGGATGGCGAATTGAAGCGATTTGATATCAGTTGTCCATTTACTTGTACAGTTTGTTTTCAAATTTTCTTTAAATGTGTTTGCATTTTAGGGGGAGTAAGAATTTCAGAAAATCCAAAAACATTTGAAAATTTGAAAAAGCCAAAAACATGATAAAATAAAAAAATGAGTTTTGTTGTCAAAAAGAGGAGATGATAGTACATCAGTGGACTATCACGACATGCTAAAGAAATGGAAAGATAAAATGTGATAAACGGTCTCACTAAGGATGTGACGGTAGGCTTGGCTAGACTAGTAGATTTGCGATAACGATACAAACTTAAATGAAAAAGCCTAGTTCTAGTGGGAAACATGGTTGAAAGCATAGTACTTAGTTTTGTCCTTCTTGACTGTGTGCCTACTCAGTAATCGCTGATTGTCGAAAGATATAAAACTGGTTAAGTTTGTGAACTTTCACATCTTTGCTAAAAGTCGCTGTGTTTGTGCATTTTATTTTGCAAAGACTTAAACTTGTTTTATTTCTTTATTTTGTTTAAGCATTGGACATCCTCTGCGTATACGTGAGTATCGACCTGGATGTTATTGCCTAAACGTTCTGCTTTATTTTCTTTGGTGTTTCGTTTAAGCTTTGGATCACCTCTGCGTATACGGAAGTATCGACCTGGTGGTTAAAGCCTAAACAACTTCAACTTGTTTTAGTTTTCTTATTTTGTTTAAACATTGGACTTTCTCTGCGTATCGAAAGATCGACCTGATTGTTAATGTTTAAACATTCTGCTTTGTTTTCGCACAAATCACAGTTGATAAAAGTTTAAAGGCATTACTTGAGTCAGTGTATTGCATGATGAGGGGATATGTTGAGATCGTGGGGTTCATAAGAACTTAGTGCAAAATTAATATACCTTAACGTATCAGTAAGCATTTCGAAAGTTTTTAGATTGAGTTTAAGTGGACAACAATATCGTCAATCTATGTGAATCGTTTAGAACTGAAAATGTTTAAAGCTTAACGGTGTTGGTGATTTGTCTCAAAAACTGATATGATCCTCTTACACAAACTCGCAAAAATAGTGTCTGTAAATATTTCTTTACTGCGTTTCATTACTTTCAAAATCCAAAAAGATTTTAGTGTGTTTTAGCATAAATTTTGAAAAATACAAAAAGATTTTCGACAACTGATGTTGGAGAGCTGATTTTCAAAATTCCAAGTGCTAAACTTGATGAACAGGTTTGGGAAAGAATGAATGAAAAAGTTGTATTTTCAGTGGTTATCAAAGATTAAATCATTTTTGAACTATACCTGCAAGTGGTTTCTAAATTTGCAAAAGTTTAAATTTGTGAAACTTATTTTTGGGTAGAGTCATGCAGGATAAACAGGTTCCGATACCTGAGTTAGATGAGTGCTAGGTTACGACCTAAGAACCTGTGGAAAGTGAATTCCAGACTGCGATCCCAGCTTAGCGAAAGGGGGAGTCTGATGACATCAAGAGGGAGTCTGAAGATTGTAGAGCCAGATTCAGATCCTGGAGATTACGAGAAAGAAAAAAAGATTGATTGTGGATGCTTACAATGGAAAATTTTAGAGATAGCGAGAAGACTGATAAAGACTAAAGGTTTGACAACCGAAGACTCGACACTGAAGACTCGTCAACATTCGAGGGGGAGTCTGTTGGTTCATGCATCTGTCGACTTCGTCTTGTATCGAGTCTTGTATGTAGAATGATAGATTAGGGCACGCTATATGAGGAAAATAGGAGAGTTTACATATGTTTGAGCTAATTTCGTTTGAACATGTCAAGTGACACTTTCAAACGAAATTACTTTGTTTAATTTCGTTTGAAGGAGTCCATGCCACATTCAAACGAAATTACACACACTATATATACCCCTTGTGCCATTTCATTTGTAACGGTTCCGGTCAGTGTAACGAAGTGCTGCCGAAGTGTCCACAGGCTTGTATTTGATCTAAAATCAATATACGGACAGTTTAAAGTGTGAATCTTGCTGAATTGACCTCGATACGTTTGTTTCCGCCACTCGTATTGAGATAAACTCTTCTGATCGACTCGTTCGGGGTCTGAAAACGATCCTACATGGGATCTGGATACGGGAGTATATTCTGAGGTGGGACACGCGATTAAGTTTAAGTGTCTAAAACATTAATTCCGTATCTCGAAACAGTTGAAATTTGTGTGAAAATTTAAGTGGATCAGTATACTGACAATCTAAGTGAATCGTTTAGAACTTAAAATGTTTAAAGCTTAACGGTGTTGGTGATTTGTCTCATAAACTGATATGATCCTCTTACACAAACTCACAAAAATATTGTCTGTAAATATTTCTTTATCGCATTTGCTTTTAGCTCAAAATCCAAAAAGATTTTCAGTGTGTTTTAGCATAAATTTTGAAAAATACAAAAAGATTTTCGACAACTGATGTTGGAGAGTTGATTTTCAAAATTCCAAGTGCTAGACTTGAAGAACAATTGGTTTGGGAGAGTGTGTTTGAAAAGAAAAATGATAATTTCTGCAAATAGTTCAACAAAGATTAACATTGTAAAATCATTGTTTGAATATCTTATCCACCAGTGGTCATCAGAAAATTTATTTTGGGATAGAGTTTTGTGCAGGATAAGAGCCAGTCACAGATCTTGAGATAAAAGATTGAGTGCCAGGATTTGGTTCTGAACCTGTAGAAAGAGTGTAAGCCAGCTTTCGATCCTGAGCAGAATTTGAGCCAGGTCACGATCTTGAACCTATGGAAGACAGATTACGATCCCAACTTACTGAGAGGGGGAGTCTGAATGTCAAAGAGCCAGGTTCTGATTCTGAGAATGCTGATGCTGATTATTTGTTCGAGGGGAGTCTGTTGGTGATGGCAAAGAGAAGAGAGGATATTTACAGTGTCAGATATTTCAAAAAGAGAAGCCCGAAGACTGATAAAGACTGAAGATGCGAAGACTAGACATTTAAGACTCGTCAACATTCGAGGGGGAGTCTGTTGGTGCATGCGTCTGTCGACTTCGTCTTGTTTCGAGTCTTGTATGTTTAGATAGATCAGGGCACGCAGAACGAGAAAACATGGTCAAAAGGCTAATTTCGCTTGAAATGGTCAAAAACCATTTCAAACGAAATCACTTTATCTAATTCCGCTTGAGGGTGTTAATATCGTTTGAATGTAATTCCGCTTGAGATGTAATTCCGCTTGAGACATGTTCAAGCGGAATCACATGCTTATAAATAGCCATCCAAGCGAGATCAGTGGTAATAGTTCCGGTTTGTGCAACGAAGTGCTGCCGAAGTGTCGTCTCGCTGTAAAACGTCATTATATCAATAAAATTGACAGTTAAAGTGTATATCTAGCTTAATTGACCTTGATACGTCTGTTTCCACCTTTCATATTGAGAAAAACTCTTCTGACGACTCGTTCGGGTCCGTAAACGATCCTACAGCTAGAAAATAATGTAGAAACATTTAGTGGACATGAAACCGCTACATTATTAAGAACCATTTTTTTAGAATCAAGTTATCAAATTATGGTGATTAATAAGTTGCTTGAAACCAATAGCTACCTAAACAACACAACTACTTCACATAACTTCAAATTTTTGTTAAGCTTTTTTTTTAACGTCACTATATGTTGAAAGTCTTATTTGGTAATCAAATGTGAAATAAAATCATTCGGAGACATTAAATTTATTATTATTTAAAAAAAGCAAATTAGAGAATCAATGGGTGGTTGTGGTCTTTTAAAACACTAGTTTAATTTTGATGGAAAAAATAAACTAAAAAACAAGAGATATAAGACTTGAACTTGAGAACTACTTGTTGGAACACAAGGAGATAGGGGTGTGCAAAAGAATCCGAATCCGAAACCGAATCCGAATTATCCGAAATTCTGAATCCGAATTATCCGAAATTTCGGATATCCGAAATTCGGATATCCGAAAATTCGGATTCGGATTCGGATTCGGATAGTGTTTTTCAAAATTTTCGGATATTTCGGATATCCGATATCTGAAATATTATATATTATTATTTTTAAATTATTAAATATGTATAATGTATTTTCCTTGAAAACCCTAGTTCTAATACACGTTCCTTTTCCGCCCCCACTCCCCCATCAACACATCTGTATTTTGGCCTCTCCTCGTTCCTTCGAATCTTCAATCTAAGGTTCAATACGGGGAGCGTTCGACAACAGGCAACCAAAATCACCGTTCGAGTGTTCGATCTAGGCTTGTATCAACAAATCATCTCCGGGAGCTCGAGTCTCGACATCGTTCAAGTTCCATATTTTAATAGTGTTAGCATATCATTTCTGTAAATCTGTAATCGTGTATGGAATCAAGATGAACCACTATTGGGTTTAATTGGCTTTTGTTTTGTTAGTTTTAGAGATAGAAAGACATCGATAGATTCATGGGTTCAATTGTTAATCCTTTTAATATGCCATATTTACATTTTGAGCTTTCAGTTTGCAGGTTTTATTTTGCTTTGAAAGAGGATCTGATATTTACATTTGAAGGTATCATTATTTTGCTTTGAAAGAAGATCTGATACTTACAGTTAGGTCTCAATTTGCTTTGAAATATGATAATGAAGATTTGGACTATTTCAATTTTTCAAAGGAATACTAATATGGACCGGATATTTGAATGGATAGGAAAGATTGGATTGTGAATTTGTGATAGACTTTTACTTGGTAACAATTATTTTTCAGAATTTCGGATATCCGTTTTATTATCCGAATCCGTATCCGAAAATTCGGATATCCGAATTTTCGGATACGGATTCGGATAGTAAAAATTAACTATCCGAATTTTCGGATATCCGGTTTTGAACACCCCTACAAGGAGATTTACCACAATACCATCTTTGCTTTTAATACTGTGGGGTCCAACTAATTTATTTTATGGGGTCCTTGAAAAATTTAACATACCGGTTCTACTACTTTTTTAAAAAACATTGGGGTTCGTGGACCCCGACCCGCACCATGTGGGTCCGCCCCTGGATCTAAGTGTAAGGACTTTCACTATTCTTGTAGAGATAGGGTCAAACCAAGAGGTCCATAGTGATTGTGGAATAAATTTCTTATCACCGGTTTTTACTTAATACTAAACCCTAATGATAGATGGTCGCCCTCCTACTTTTGTTTAAAGTTGTAGGTTTGATTGCGGATGGTCGCCTGCTGCGTCTTTCCAATATGACTGAGATGTGATAATGCCCACAAAATGGGATTCCACGACTTTGTGCAAAAATACAAACAACATTTTACTAGGTTTTAAAAGAACGATTTTGGTCATTTGTGCCACACGGTATTCGGAACAATCACGTACGGTGTTTTCTAAAGTAAATTTTTGGGAATCCGTAACTAATTTCCATCAAGGGGAAGTGAAAGCTCAAGTGACCCTCTCTTAATCTGATTTCAAAACATCCATCTTTTATTTTTTTATTTTTATTTTGTTTTTATAAAAGTCTTACAAAACCACTTTTTATGGTTAAACTAGACATTAATGACATTTCAGAACTAAAAGCTCATATATTCTTGGACAACCTCTATATATTACCATAAATATGTTACGCCAACATCTGGTACACTTGCCACCAACGTGATATATCTTTTCGTGTTTTCTAAATTTAAGAGTGGATTGTGTACAAAAACCGCCTAAAAAGCCAATACTTATATACACTCGAGCTCACGTCATGAGGCTTGCGGTGTGATCAAATGGAGATGGAGATGAGTTAAACGAGTCAAGGATCGGGTCAAAGTTGGTCAAACCATATATATATATATATGATTAGGTTCAAGAGTGAACAACTATTTGAGAGTGAACTATGTGAACTAATCTTGACCCTTGATCATTTTTTAGATTAAAAGGGTAAGATTGACATTAGCTAAGTATGTTTAATTAAAATCCCTTAATTTTCTCCTCTCTTAACTCTCTCTCTCACACATTTTAAATTATTTCTCTATCATTTCTTTATCCATAGATTTTGTTTTAATTTTAATATTGTTTTTTTCTTTTATTATCCATATATATAGATATCATAATATATTGTTTTTAACTTTTTATAATTTTCAATAAATATTGAGAAATTTCTTTGAGATTGAAATTGTAATTATTTTTTGGTATTAACTCTTTTTTTGAATATGTGATGAAGTTATTTATTTTTGCATACATGTGATATGTTTTGTTTTTCATTAATTTCATATGTTTTATATGAATCTACTCATGTGCATGCATAATATACTATATGTTAAACCTTCTGGGGTAGCCCAGTTGGCCAGCCTCACCCACCCTTTCCCTAGAGGTCCCGGGTTCGAATCTTGGTGTCTGCAACCCACGGCCAAGCCCTTCGCTCCCGGTTAGGTAGTCACCCCAGGCAGCTATGTGGCTAAGCTAGCTTGTGGAGTGTGATCACTCCAGTGGTTGGGAGGACCGTGGAATATCCCCCCCTAATATACTATATGTTGTTAATATACACATATGTAACCGTTTTTGAATATAATACACAGATGTATAAAAGACTGTACACATGTGTATAAACTAACAGTCGTGTATCTTATATAACCTGATAGTTAGCGAGACTATACAGATGTGTATAAACTAACAGTTGTGTATCTTGTATAAACAGATAGTTAGCGAGACTGTACACATCTGTATAAACTAAAATATGTGTATCTTGTATAAACTAATACTAGCGAGACTGTACACATGTGTATACACTAACAGCTGTGTATCTTGTATATACGAAAACTAGAGAGATTTTAGGGATTTTAGTTATATTGTTTAATAAATGCAATTTACAAAAGACGCAAATGCTATCACACCCTGGCTTTTGCGGAAGCGTGAGTTAATTTGGTGTGACTTCTTAATACCATAGCAACAATCATAACAATGCTATATGATAAAAACACAAGATGTTCATCCATTCATTAAGTTTAAAAATACCATAACATCATTGTTTGAAAATGTCGACACTTAAAATAAGTTACAAACCATACTTGTCTACAACGTGTTCATGAGGCACAGCAAAAGACTTTAAATAAAACGTGGTTTAAAGACATGTAACCCGTCCAGGTAAGGGTTACACCTCCTAAACCTACTACCCTGGATGACATCTCTTATTCAACGCAGCTAGACATATGCATACTCCGCCAGATCCACTAGTTTCCTGAAATACATGTAGTTTGAAAAATCAACAAAAGTTGAGCGAGTTCATGTGTAAGTGAGTATGTATAAACCTTTGTAATGTGTCTGTATGTATGAAAATCCCTGGTATGTAGCAATTAAGGAAAAAAAGATAACCAATGGGTTGCAAAGCCACTGGTATGTGTGAAACGGTGTAGGAAGTACTAAAACCTAGCAAATTTGTACCGGGCCTCCGGCTGTAAGACACAGTCACCACTATGGGCCGCCCCGGCCTCATGGGTGTGGGCTCGCTACACCCAAATAGATCTATCACTCATGTCCCTCGGTCCTAACAACGAGGATTAATGGCCTTAAGTGTTGTACCCACCTTTCACATGATCTAAGCGTCTAAACCCTCCTTAAGCTAACCATACCATGTATAAAAGCGTCTGTAATTATTGTAACATGTATTCCACCCCCGAAGGGGGACATGAACTCACAGTAGTGCGTCTCCTGAATCGTATCGTCAACTCAAACTTGGTCCGCTACGCGACAACCTACAACGTGCTATTGTCCATTAGACGAACGGGTCGGGCCTTGCTTTTGTATTTATGGGTTTGAGTTACGTTACTTTGATATTATTCGTTGTAACTTCTTGTTAAAATAATAATAATTATTTTAACTTAAGTTTTGTTTTTAGGGTTTAGGAATAATAGTTAGGCAACTATTTCGTATCCATACTTCTCAAGTATTTTATATGCGCGTTTCCTTCCCAATGATGGGGATATACATGTCTAATTGTAGTTTCAAAAAAAAATATTTTAAGTCCCACTTAGGAAAATATATTTAACTCATTTGTCCAAAAATAACATATTTCCAAAAGAGTAAATTGCCATTTTAGTCCCTGAGTTTTGTCCAAATTTGCCATTTTGATCCAAATAGTTTTTTTTTTGCATCTGGGTCCCTGACTTTTCACTTTACTGCCATTTTAGTCCCTGAGTTTTGTCCAAATTGCCATTTTAGTCCCTGAGTTTTGTCCAAATTTGCCATTTTGATCCAAACATTTTTAGTGGTTTGGATCAAAATGGCAATAAAAGTGAAAAGTCAGGGACCCAGATGCAAAAAAAAAAAACTATTTGGATCAAAATGGCAAATTTGGACAAAACTCAGGGACTAAAATGGCAATTTACTCTTTCCAAAATATATGTATTTTTCCCAAAAATAATATATTTTTACTTCTTTAGTTCCCAAAATAATATTTTACCAGGAATATATTTGTAAGAGTATTTTTCTGGAATAATTCATAAGTTACATTTTCTAGCTCGGTTTCACATTATTATACATGTAACTTAAATATTTTATTCCTTGATATTTTTGGTATCATTTTGGAGTTGTAATTTCCATGGTATTT
>JARYGA010038195.1:0-34856 GCA_030545235.1 Helianthus tuberosus | reverse complement strand
TGTATTTGATGGAATTCCTCTGAACCGACTCGTTTAGGTCGTGAACACGGTCCTTACAATACCCTAGCTCGCGGGCCGCGAAGGCCGGCCTTCTTTCTTCGCGGGGCGCGACAAACACGAAATCGGGCCCTATACATAGAGGCCATCGGCCTTCAGTCCCAACTCGCACCACACAACTTTCTCTCTCGAAATTCTACATAGCAATTACAATTTTCAGGCATTATACCCCCTAAATAGCGAAGTTCAGCCCCATTATAAGTATCATAACCCCGGTTATGTATTAGATACGCTGCCCGATCAATCTAGGGTTCCGTAACGGCTGTCGAGGTTCTGCCTGACGTAGTCGTTGGAATGCCGTCTCGGGGAGGGTATTATTAATGTAAATATTGGGTTATTATACTAACGTGTGTGCATTTGTGTAATTAATAGATAATCACCGGGAAATCCTAAAGGAAAACCCTAAGACAGCAATGTGAGTAATCTCCTTTTTGCAAACTGTTCTAACAAAACCTTTATTTATTTTAAATTATAATTAGCAGTGATTGAGTCTTTGTAATTCTTCAATTACTGCCGGTATGTTGGGGTTTTGTATACAAAATGTGGAACACGTTACCATTGGACAAAGAGTTAGCCAATGTGTAATATGACCCACCAGTCAGGATTGGCAATACTGAATGAGTAATTGTGTAGATATAAACATTGTAATCGCTCTCAATACTGTTAAATGATAAAATTCTTCTTGATTAAACTGGGATTCACTCACCAGTATTTCCCACTGACAAAATGTTTACACGCGTTTCAGGTAACAAAATGTGAAAGCCAAATAGAAGCCAGCTGGACACCACTAAAGGCTTGGAAAAGTGGCTATAAAAGTTACCTAAATTAAGAGATGTTTTTATTAAATAAAATAGGGTTTATCCCTATGAGAATGTGTGTACAGAAAACTTGGGATTTTCGCATGTGTTTAATATTATAAAAGTGTGGTATTTTACTCTGATAAAATATTTCCTAACTACGGTCCTGATGTAATTTCCGCTGCCAAACTGATAATCACCGATACTGGCCACGACCACCCGTTCCCGGGTAGTTAGGGGACGGGGGTTGCGACATCGGAGTTTGCTGAACTTCATCATTCTCTCCAGCATGACTGGGACCAGCTTCATCATCGTTGGAAGTTTGTTGTTGACGTGTAGAAGACCTTTCTGGAAATCTTCCCTGAGATGCTTCATATTCTCGTAAAAGAACTCTGGCTCTTCTTCTAAGTCAAATGAATCCCATAAGGCATCGTAGTTGAATCGCCATGAGTCTACAGGCTTCTGTGGAGGCATAGTATAGCCTTGACATTCAACATGCTGTGCTTCAGTGATCTTTTTGAGACTTGGAACAAAGACTCGTCTGAGTGGACTTGAATACCCCATGAAGATACCTTCTATTCTCTTTGAACCAAATTTTCCATCGGGATCTAGAACTGTGCAGGGTGACCCGAACGGCTCTAAATACTAGAGATTAGGCTTACGATTGTTGATCAACTTGAAACATGTCTTGTTATGCTTTTTCACAGTAAGTACCCTGTTGAGAGTATAGCAAGCGGCTGATACTGCTTCTGCCCAGAAATTAATCGGTAACTTGGAATCAGCAAGCATCGTTCGCGCCGTTTCGATCTGCGTTCTATTCTTTCTTTCTGTGACTCCATTCTGTTGCGGAGTATAAGGTGCGTTGAACTCTTGCAATATACCTCGTCGATCACAGAATTCCTCCATTCTGTTGTTCTTGAATTTTGTACCATTGTCACTTCGTAATCTGATAATTCGTGCTCGGTACAAATTCTCTATCTTCCTAAATAACCTCAGCAAACTCTCAAATGTTTCGTCTTTCAACTTCAGAAACGTCACCCACAAGAATCTCGAATAGTCATCAGTGACTACCAGGCAATAAAGATCTCCCGTAATGCTCTTGACATTCACAGGACCAAAGATGAAAACTCTCCCGTTGTTTTCCCTTTATGCAACTGATATACTCCCCCTCAAGATGAAAAATCTTCAAGTGAACACCTTTTACTAAATCGTTATGCACGAGGTGATTCATCTTGTGTAGGTGAATGTGGCCCATCTTTCGGTTCCACAACTCTGACTCCTTTTCAATAGCTTTTGATACGAAGCACTGGGGTTGACCCATGGTAGTCGTAGCAACGCTCATATCCAACACGTATAGATCATTAACTCGTGCTACTCACATGATGATCCACTCCTCGGGGATGATAAACCCCAGCTTTATGATCAGACATTCCTTGTTAGTGAAATGTGTCGAATACATTCTATCACAAATTTGAGAAATGCTAAGCAAATTGTTCTCCAGCTCTGCTATGTAACTGACTCTTTCAAACGTGATTACACCATTTGATAATGTTCATTCCCCAACAATACGTCATCCCTGATTTCCTTCGAAACCAATGTATCCACCGTTGAAACCTTGAACATCGTATAACTGGGCTTTTCTCCCCGTCATGTGCCGGGATGCGCCACTATCCATAATCCACTTTAAGATAGATCTCGGAAGCTCCTGCACATTTCACAAGCATTTAGTTAGATTTTGAAGCAACCCAAGCCTCCTTTGACTTGGGTAGCTTGACGTTAAGGTGAGTTTTCTTTGTGTACAGTGGTGGGAAATTCTTGTCATTCATTTTCAAGCTTTCTTCAGACCCAAGCTCAACCTCTTTGTATAAGAAAAATTTGTCTTTCGGAGGTTGACCAGATGGTTGGTCATTCTTCGGAACATACTTCTTCCCTGGAGGGGTTGAAGTTTGTTTCTCCAACTTTTCATAAAAATCCAAAGGTACATTAATCTTGACTGGTTTAGTCGTAGATGATTGTTTTGCAGAATAAAAAACCTTTGATTTTGAAACACTTGATGTCTTAGCCTCAGATTTTAGCTTCCAAGTTTGTTGTGGAGAAGCGACCCGTTTGTAAAACTTATCAGTTTTCTTTACCGGCTGTTTTACGGGTTCAATTTTGACTTTGATGTTTTCTTTTTTCAAAATCTTCTTCTCAACAAACATTGGCGCTTTGCCTTTAACATCATTTTTCTTTCTTGGATTCTCAACAACCACACACTTAGGTTTTGAGTTGGTGCACTTTCGTGCAATGTGTCCAACTTCGTTGCATTTAAAGCACGTGCGGGTGTCAACAACCCGACTTTTCCCTTCAGTCTGAGGCTGTGAGGCCTTCTTTTCAAAAAATTCTTCATTTTTTTTCGAAAAAATTTCCGATTCTTGTTCGGAAAGTGAACTTGAACTTTTCACAAAAAAATTCTTTTCGACAAACTTTTTGTTTTGAAAAGTTTCTCTTTTGATAGTTCTTACCACCCTGATAACCTCCTAACCATCTATTTTGGTTGTTATTGTTAAAACGTGGGGGTACAACATGTTTTTTATAGTAAGATTTATCTTTTTCAAAGTTCAAAAACCTTTTGGAACTTTTCATCCCTTCAATTTCAGAAACCTCAATTTCAACGAGTTTGAAAACTTGCTTCAACTTATCAACATTCACATTCTCAATTGGGAACTCAATATCCGAGTACAACTTATCTGAACCAGACATCTTGTACATCACAATAGTAGGTTCATCATTTGAGTTGTTCTTGGATTTTGACTTTGGAATGTAGTTGTTCAGAAAACATTCTTCATCTTCAGTCGAATCACTGTCTGATTTTAAAATCTTTTCAACAACATTCTTTACGACCTCATATTGAACACTATCTTCATCAGACGATGAAGTGAATGTGACATCAATTGTTTCTGGAAGATTTACATAATTTATTTTCTCACTTGTTTCATCTTCATTAACCAACCCAGACTGTTTCTTAGAAAAATTGTTAAGCACAGGCGGTGGAACTTGATGATATCCCACCCCCATTCCATCTGAGTAGACATCTTCACCAGCTTTGTTCTTCCCAATTGGTTTGGGAACTATGTGTTGCAGAATAAAGCTCGCAGAGTTGTAACTGTTCAATTTCAAGTTAATTCTTTCATTTTCAATCTTAGCTTCCTGGAACTGAAGCTTAAGATTTGCGATCTCGTCCAATTGCTGGTTGATTTGTCTTTCTTTTGCCTGAAGAACTCCAGACAAATGAACATTTTCATTATAAGTTTTAACATTTCGCTCATCAGAATCTTTTACTGTTCTCTTCAACTTCTCATAATTTCAGAAATTTGTCTGTTTTCAAGAATTAAATTTTCATTTTCTTTCTTAAAACGTTCAACATCAGTTTTATCCTTTTCAATCCTTTTTGTTAATTCATCAATTCTCTCATTTGAAGCTCTAAGAAGTTTATATCGATTTAAAAAACCTTTTTCAGTCCTTTTGACTTTCTCAACCAGTTCTTGGGTCTTTTTCATTGTGAGATACACATGTGTGCTGCCAACTTTGCATTCTTTCATGCAATTTTTGCAATCACTTTCTGTTTTGGCGCAATCGGTCTTACCTAATTCATTGGTTGAACTACTACTACTGACCTTTCCATAAGCACTTTGTCAGCCATTTTTGTCAGGTTCTCTGCTGTCATTTTCTTTGAACTGTCGATGATCCCCTCATCTATCTTCTTTGACTTTAGCTCTTCTTCTTCAGCTTTCTTTGCAAGATCTCTCTCTCTCTCTCTCTGTCTGTTCTTCTCCTTGCTTTATAGATTCTATGAGAGTTTCGAGTTTGATTGATGATGGTTCCGCGATTATGTTGCCTTTCGGGTCCAAATAGCATTCACGATCAGGATCCCATCTATTTGCACTTTTGGCTTCTTTCCAAGCTGCATAGATTTTATCCCTTATATTTTCTGCTAACATCTTTCGATAGGTGAATTTTTGCTCTTCAGTTCGTGTATCTTTATATGGTTGAGTTTGTGCCATGAATGCAAAGCCAACTGCATCATCTTCTGGCAAGAACTCACTCCAATTGAATCCTTCGTCATCTTGAATCACAGTTAAAGCTCTTGACTTCTCCTTTGGAGTCTCCTCGATTTGCTTCATTCTGGGCGGCTCTTCGCGGTTTTTGTGATAAATAGCTTTCTTATAGTAGTCATCATGAAAAGGATTAGCTGTTTCATCAACTGCTGAGTTTCTGCATTCCCGCTTAAAGTGCCCCTTTTGTTTACATTTGAAACACGTCACCATGGATTTATCAAATCCTAACTTTGTCGAAGGCCCACCGATTGAGTTTCTTCCCGTGATCTCCATAAACCGTTGTGCTCTCCTGATTACGCTTGCCATGCACCAGCGTATATCGATCAATTCCATCTCTTCGGGATCAACTTGGTCGTAATCTTCTTTTGTCAGATTTGTATTTCCAATTTTCCGGCAACCAGAATTTCATATGTTTCTAAGATAGAACCAAGAAACACAATTTGTTGTTTCGCTGTTTCCTCATTGAAGTTTTGAGCATTGATTGATAGTGAAAATACAGAAGTTCCGGTGGAAAGTCAGACAGATAGAGCTTCGCTACAATGATCAGCAAAAGGTTGTGGACAAATGACACAAGTCCACTATTTATAGGCAAACTGGGATGAGAGGATGTCATCCGATCGGATTGCCATCCGATTGGATGTCATCTGACAGTTTATGTTCCGATCCCAGTTTGTCTTTACATAATAATACATACATTTACAAAAACGTACACAAACATGACAAAATACAAGACTCGATGTAGACGGAATCTACAGACATATGTACTAACAAACTCTCTATGATCCTAGCCTAAGGATCCTATATCCTACCCTTGATGTTCCATTTTTTGGGAAAATGATTTGCATTTGGAATGGAATCTCTCCTTGTTAGGCCGTTTTCGCAGGATCTGTTCGTGTGGAACGTGGTGGAATCGATCAGAATCGAGGTGCGGAATCCTTCAATAATGTCTGAGAATCAACAACGACAAGTTCAATGTTTAACGCGTCTGATTTCATTGAATGATAGTGAAAATACAGAAGTTCCGGTAGAAAGTCAGACAAACAGAGCTTCGCTACAATGTTCAGCAAAAGGTTGTGGACAAATGACACAAGTCCACTATTTATAGGCAAATTGGGATGAGAGGATATCATCCGATCGGATTGCCATCCAATCTGATTGCCATCCGATCGGATTGCCATCCGATTGGTTGTAATCTGACAGTTAACATTCTGATCCCGGTTTGTCTTTACACAATAATACATATATGTACATACATTTACAAAAACATACACAACACAAAATACATAAGACTCAATGCAGACGGAAGCCACAGACATATGTACTAACAGACTCCCCCTTGGATGTAGCTGTAGTTCCTACCTGCATAGTCTTCAATCTGTCTTCCTGCTGCGCCTTCTTTCCCTAGCTTTCTGTCGTCTCTTTTCTTCTCTCTCAGCAAGCATCTTTCACCTGAGAGGCCTACCAACTTCATTCCAGTATTTTCTATATTCAGGATCACCATCATGCTTCCTATTCCACCTTGGGATCTTGTTTTCTTCTTTTTCAATCGGTGTCTGGTCTGTTGGTGGAGGTCTCATCAGCTTATATCTTCCCAGCCTTGCAGCTTTGTCAGCAATCTCCTTGAATCTTTGACTACGCTTGTACTTCTTCAAGAACTCATCAATCTCCAAGTCTCTCCACTTTGATTTCCAGTATCTGCCAGAATTGATGTCTTTCGCGTAGCACAAGTTCACTAATTTTTTATATTGCTAAGCTTGAACTTTGTCTGGCCTTTCATAAACAATCTTGTTGTAGAATAGACAGTCAATGTCCTTCTTGGAGCAGTTCACCAACCACATCGGATCCAACACACTTATCGTCCTCGATTCTCCAGACCTTTTGTCAAATAAAGAAATCACTGCTCCGCTGTTCTCTGGTTGTACATCCAACCTTGAAAGTCTTCTAAGAAATCTTGCTCCGTAGCACGTGGCGGCATGTTTTTCAAACACCTCAGTGGCTTGACTATCAGGGTAATGTCTTTCTCTCCAGTGACTGGATCAATCTTTATATCTTTTTCCAGAAATTGTGGCTTCCAATCTGGAAATCTGTTCTCTGCTTGCAGCTTGATGTATTTCCACAAGTGTTGATCATGTTGCTTTACATCTAAGCAATGATAAAATTGCTTTATATTCTTTGTTTGTACTAATTCCTCAACATCCCACCACGGGAGGGTTTTAATGTCTGACAGAAATTCGAAGTATTGAACCCCCAGTTCCCGTCGGATTGCATAAACTTGCAAATCTTCTAGATAACTCCATGAGAGAATGTCTCCCAAAGATAGATCAACATTACGCGTGAAATACTGTAGAGGTCTTCTGAACTTCCTTTCTTTCGGCATGATCTTGAACCATTTCTTTCTTTCTTCTGCCAATGTTTCTCGTGGAATTGTTCTAGGAATACATTCAGTGCTTATTTTCTCCACAACTTTCCTTCTAACCTCCTATTCGTTCTGTTCTTTGAACATTTCAGCAAGTGTAGGAAATGATTCATCAACTCCAGAATAGTGAAAAACTGTATCTTCATCAGATAAATCGGATCCTTTTTCAACTATTACATCATTGTAATTATCAGCTTCATGAGCATACTTAAACTCATATTCCTTTTCAGGTGACGAAGGAATCTCATCTTCAATATCAAACTTAAACTTTCCATCATCTAACCCCAATTCCTCTAACATTTCATCCCTCAACCTAGGTACCTCCAACTCCCCCTCAACTGGAGCATTCAAGTATATAACAGTAGGTTGTGTGAGGAATACCTGGTCAGCATGTTTCTTTCCTAAAGAAGAAGACTCCTGGTGATGATCCTCTTCTTGTTCGTTGATTTCATCATTAAGAAAGTCATCAAATTGTTGTTGAACATAGGGATTTACAATAAAAAGCCCTGTTGACCCTTGATCATCATCATCATCATCTTCTTTATAATCATCCCATGATGGATCATAGTTGTCTACTGCATCCAGCATTTCTTTCAACTCTTCATCTACTTCCTCTTCCTCTTCTACTACTTTCTCCTCTTCTTTCCATCTTAGTAACATCAATTCAGGTTCTTTCGCCTTCCTTTTACGTTGTTCTACTTGTACAAGACGAATAATGTCATCATAATTATAAGATAGAGGAGTAGCTTCACCAACAAGTACAAAGCTTTGAGCTTGATCAACTTCAGCATCTACCATTTCAACGTCAAGTTGACTCTACGAACCTCCAGCTTCTTGAGTTTCTATGATTACTTCTTTCTTTCTTTGAGTTGCAGCCTTAGCCAACTCTTTCTCTCTCTGATCCCTTCGCTCTTCAACTCTTTTGATCTCTATGTTGTTGTAGTTGGATTGAACATTTATGCTCAGATAATCTTCCATCACAGTATATAACATGTTAAGCTGTTCATCCTTCACTGCTTTGTCAGCCCTAAGAGCTTCAACTTCCAGCTTCATCACTATTATTTCATTTGCAGACGCTTCATGAAGATCACTTAACATTTGATGCAGCATCTGATTTGTTTCATTCAAGTTCTCGTTCTTCACATGCAATTCAGAAATCTCCATAGAGAGTTGCTCAAAGAGCTTAGCGTTATCATCCACATCGTCACTTAAAGTCTTTATCTTCTTAGCATGTTTGATCACCACAGACTTTATCTCTTCATTCACTTTATTCAACTCCTCAAGCTGCTTCTTTAATTCATCACGATCAATTTCAGCTTTTGCTTTATCTTTCTCTAGAAGACTAACTTTCTTCTTCAGATCTTTGACAGTAGCATCATGAAACATATCGTAATCTTCTCCAAGAAGAATGTCATCTTTGAGTTCACCATGAATGTTAGGAAAACCTTCAAATGGATCGGGAAGAATAGTTTTCTTTGGATATGATGTTCCAGCATCTTGTGGAATAGATTGACTTTCTGGTGGTGGTGGTGGTGTAGAAGCTCTTTCATCAGTAGTAACAACATCATCATCATCATCACCTGCTCTCTTTTCAACCTCAGGAACTTCAACATTTTTGTCTTTAACAGCTTCAGGACCCTTTGAAGTTGCCACATGCTTCTCACTTTTGCCGCTTTGATCTTTTAGAGCTGCTGCAGATCCTTTCTTTGCTCTTACATTTCTTGGAATAACGCCTGTTTGAACTGCTTTGCGCTTTGTTCGTAGCTTCTTTTTCTCTTCAGTTGTTGGCATATATGTAGAATCTTCATCATCAGAACCTTTCTTCTTCTTTTTCTGCGGTTTCTTCTTCAAAGTAACCTTCCCATGACCAATCTTTGATATATCAATCTCTGGCTCTGTGTCAGTTGATTCATCGTCAGCATTACTAGAATCAGTATGAGCAACACCTTCAGGTTGTTTATCTTTAACACTTTCAGGTTGAACACTTGAGCTTTGATCCTTTTGCACAGATTCTTCCTCATTCTTCTTTAGAAAACCTTCAAGTGTTTCCTTTAATAGACCAACACCTTGCTGAAGAACTTCTGATGGTTCAAGCACTGGTTCATCTACCAACCTTGGTGGTGATTGATTTGAAGGCCCTGCAAAATAAGTATTGAAGCATTCATTAGACAAATATAACAATTAATGATCTAACTTTTCTTATAACTCCCCCTTTCAACTATACCCTTAACAACTATCTTTGGTGTTGGCACTTTAGGAGCAGATACAGTTGGAGAGGCCTTTGGTGTTCTCTTCCTCTTTCCATTCCTCACAAACCAATATCTAAGCTTTTTCTCATGCATATCCCTCAAACTATCATCCTCATTCTCTGAATTGCTGTTTTCATGCCTCCATGCATCGTTCTCAGGAGCAACGTATCCTGGATTATCAATCTTGCAAATCATTCTCCTAGCCCTTGGCTCAGATTCATCTTTCTTTAAACCTTTTAGTTAACCTTCCCAAAGTCTCAGCTGTCATATGACGTAGACCCAATACATTAGCAGGATCCTTTGGAAGGTCATTAACTTGATCATCTATCATCATTTGTATGAACCTAGGTACATTATGTACTTTTCACCTCCGATGTTGTCCACCAAACGACCAAACAGCACTTGAGAGACATTGTATGGCCTATTAAGCACTAAGCATGTAATGATATTCATGATATAGTCTGATGTCTCATCATAAGCTCCTTTTCAATGTGACAAAGCATGCACAACACAGTGAATTAGGAACTTATATGGTGGACTAAACATAGACTTAAGATATTTCCCGTTCACATGTCTTGTAAAACCCATTATGTACCACAAACCTTTGCATAATCGTTCAGGAATAATGGTAGGGTCATTATCAGAAGCTCCTAACTCCAAAACTCTTCTTAAGTCTCCCACATCAAACTTAATTTCTATATCGACATCCTGATCATTCTTGTCTTTCTTCTGTACAGCAGAATATATCATCTTTTCCTTTTCATCATACCTCTCTGATTTCCAGAACATTCTAACATGAGATTCGTACACTATTGTTCTATCAGTTAACGCCTTGTTAATCTTACTCTCCCTTAAAAACTTTGCCATAGCTTTAAACGGTGTTGTGTCTGTATAGTGTACATCCAAAATACAGTAAATGTTGTGAGATTTATCCCAATCTGATGCTCTTGTCTGCAAAAATAATCAACGTTAGTGTTTGCACAAAGTTCGAGACAAGAAGTGAAAAATGTCAAAAATTTGAAAACTTCAAACATTTTCTAACTCTGGAACTTTCACTCTATACAGTACTGAGGATCGGATGGCCATCCGATCGGATTGACATCCGATCAGATGAACCATCTGATATAAAGATTCAAACAGACAGGACTTGTGCATTTGGATTGGATGGCCATCCGATCGGATTGCCATCCGATCGGATTGTCACACGATCCATGTGACAAACACAACAGCATCTATGACAAGTCAACCCATATGAGTGAGTGGTATGGATCGGATTGCCATCCGATCGGATTGTCACTCAATCCATGACAAGTTTGAAAAGAATGATGAACAGACATGGCATGATGTGATGAGGATCGGATGGCCATCCGATCGGATTGCCACTCGATCAATAACAAGATAGCATGATGATGAATAATCCATGACATAATAATGTGGATCGGATGGCTATCCGATCGGATTGCCATCCTATCGAATTGCCACTCGATCATTGGCATGAGGACACATTGATGAATCAGTCTTATGAATGTGTGTTTTGGATCGGATGGCTATCCAATCGGATTGCCATCCGATCAAGATGCCATACTATCCAAAACAACTTGTAAGGCACAAAATCCAAGACAAATACTTAGAAAAATTTCAAACATGTAATGCGCATTGGATCGGATGGCTATCCGATCGGATTGCCATCCAATCGAGTTGCCACTCGATCAGCAGACTCATGAAGAACAGTTTGAACAATCTATGAACATCAAATTTTTTTCTAAGTTAATCACAAAATTGAACATGTTTTCACGTAGAGATTTCGTGGAATTACAAAACCCTATGTTCATTTTTCTCTAACTCGGCCTAGATTGAGACTAATTTGACTTTATGTGCACCGATAGCCGAACACCTCTAATCATCAAATCTCTAGATTCTAACATGTTTTTGTATAAATTGAAACGGTAAATCTATAGACCTAAGTCCTGTGAACAAAACCCTATGTTTGATTTGAATCAAAACAACCTGATTAAGCCTAGATCTAAAAATCTATGTCTGAACAGTCGCCGTCAACAAACTTATCATCAAGAACATCAAATTTAACAGTGAAAATCAAAAGACTTGCCTTTCCCAATGTGAAGGTTGAGAGTGCCAACAATCCAATGTAATGTGGAAAGCAAGAATGAGAAACAAGATCAAGAAAGTGAGAGTGTTTGAGAGAGTGTCGAATGGTCGTTCGATCAAGTAAAGGTTTGACTGAAGACCATTGACTCCTTTATATAGGAATGACCAAGTGTCAGAAGACCCTTTGACTTGTGATGTTATGACCTTTTGAATTTTTGCCGTTTTATCCGATTTGGTCAGTTTTAGAAATCCACTTAAATATCTAGGTCCAAGTTAATGACCCTAGACTTTAATTTGTCTACCAATTCCAAGTTAATGACCTTGGTTAACCCGAAACGAAACAAACTAACATTTTGTTCAAAATTTTCAACTCATTTTCATGAAGATTTACAAGTGTCAACTTAATGAACTTGATTTGACTTTGAATTTTAACAAGTTTTTCAAGATTAGCTCCCAACCCTGTTGTCCAGTTCAGAAACTTCCTGCTCCGCTTCACTTCTCAGAATCTGAAGATCCGCTTTCCACCTCGATTTGTCGCAAAACTAAAGCAGAAAGGTAAGCAGTAAATGAAACTATTTACAGACACTTTTTTTTGGTGAGTGTGTTAGTGGATCATATCAGCTACCGACAAGTTACAAGTACCGTTGAGCTTGATTACACACTAAGAATTAAACAATTCACTTAGATTGGCGATATACTAATCCTTTTAAATTTTCACACAAATTTCAACTATTCAGGATACGATTTAAGTGTTTTAAGATCTTAACTTATACGCGTGTCCCACCTCGGAATATACTCTCGTATCTAGACTTCTATATTCAGTCTTACAGGTGAACGTACAATAATGATATCTGTAACAGGTAATGCGAGGCCATGAGAGCTCAGGTTAGAACTTCCGTTCAGACAAAGAGATGATGGCTCGACTTTTGGTTTGTCCCGTTTGGGGATCTTTTCTTCAACAGCACATGAATCACATTTTGCAATGTTTCAACATTTTTTTATGCTGAGGGGAGGCTTTAAGATTAAAGCAGTGCAGAGTATTATACGAGGACTAGGCTATTGCTTTCGCAAAATCAAAAGTCCTGATATAATACCCCAGATATCATTAAGCACATAGACCTAGTATGTCAGAAATATAAAGCCTTTCAATCAAGATTTCAGGGGTTACCTATATATCCGAGAGATGTTCCCCATGAAATAAGCAAGTTATGTTTTTATGTTTATATCCCGAAAAGTCTACTAAGTGTGTAAAAACCTATCGGCATATCATCAGCGAGACTGTTTAACGATTTTAAACATTACAAATCTTTAGCATATAGCAACTGTCTAGCTGATGTACTATCATTTCCTCTTTTTACACAAACTCTTTTTGGGTTTTCTATTGTTTTTGGATTTTGAAAATATCTTATGTTTTTGGATTTTTGCATTTTTTATTGTTTTTGAATTTTCTGAAAATATATATCTCCCCCTAAATACCAAAACAACTAAAAATACGACAAACCAAAGCAGTCTACTTCTCAACATCATCTGCCTCGGTTTTCTCATCAACGCCAACTATTTTCTCCGCATCTGACAACAATTCCATACCATTCAGTTTTAAAAGATATTGAAAACGAGCTTTATCGAAAGCTTTGGTATGTAAATCTGCCTTTTGTTCATCGGTGTGGATTTTGTCAATTCATATCAACTTCTTTTCATAACAATCGCGTATGAAGTGATGACGAATTTCTATATGTTTGGTTTTAGCGTGATGTACCGGATTTTTTTTATATTTATTGCAGCCTCATTATCAATAAAAATAGGTGAAGTAAGAAATTGCAAATCGTAGTCACGCATCTGTTGCTGAATCCACAGGATCTGAGAGCAGCAGCTACTTGCAGATACGTACTCTGCTTCACATGTTGAAAGGGAAACAGAGGTTTGCTTCTTACATTGCCAAGTGACCAATCGGGGTCCAAAAAATTGGCATCCTTCAGTTGTTGATTTAGCATTAACTTTGCAGCAACCGAAGTCAGAATCAGAGTATCCTTCGAGCGTGAAGTCACCATCTTTGGGATACCACAACCCTAGTGTTGGAGTTCCTTTCAGGTAGCGTAGGATCCTCTTGAAGATAGACATATGTGAAGCTCTAGGATTCGACTGATATCGGGCCGCGAGGCAAGTCGGGTACATGACATCGGGCCTTGATGCTGTCAAGTACATTAGCGAGCCGATCATAAAGTGGTATAAAGTTTCATCGACCATCTCTCCGGTGAGATCAAGGTTGATACCATGATTGGTTGCTAATGGGGTGGATATTGGAGCAGTTTCAGACATCCCAAATTTCTCCAGAACATTGTAAACGTACTTCGTTTGATGAATGAAAGTTCCCTCAGGCATTTGGTCGACTTGCAGCCCTAGGAAGAATTTCATCTCACCCATTGACGACATTTCAAACTTCTGCTTCATCTCCTTCTCAAAGTCTTTGCAGAGTTCATCATTTGTTGACCCGAAGATTATACCATCAACGTAAATCTGTACCATCAGTAAGTGCTCATCGACTTCCTTTGTTAAGAGGGTAGCATCCACTTTTCCTCGGATAAAATTGTTGGCAAGCAAGTGTTGAGAGAACGTCTTGTGTGACACCTGTGTCACTTCAACCATCATACAAATACGAAACCAATGAAATGTTGTGTTTCATACTTGGGATTTGTATAAATATGTGTATCGCTTGCCCATATCTATTCTTGTTCGATTTCGAGCTTTAAATCGCTTTCTGGAAGGTTATACGCGATCTAATGCGTAAATATAACCAGTTTAATGCAAAAAACACTCCGGAATAGTGAAATAGGCTTAAAATACCTTAAATAACCTTTACATAACTTAGAAATAAGTTTTGGAAGGTTTGGTGTGGCGAAATCAATCACAGGGACTATTTGCGTCAACTTGCAAAAGTCTGTCGTTTCGTAACGCAACATACAGTCCAGAACATGATCATAAGCTAAACATACCATAAATAACCTAAACATAGCTTAGAAATAAGCTTTGAGTGGTTCGGTGTGTGAAAATATGCTTATTTGATCATACAGGGACTAAAAGTGTCAAAAACGGCGTAAGTTTGCATTTTCGCGCATATCTTACGTTCTGACCACATCTGGACATCCAAAATTTTTGTACACACTAAAATATTTTTATTTTAGTGATCGGCATGCAAAAATACCATTCGTCGCTTAATTTGGTTCGTTTACGCGTCCGTTTGAGTTTCGTCATAATTTAACGAATAACGTGACTGTACGACCAAACGAGCCGACATCCGAGAGTTTTCCGAGCACATTTTGAGTCCTCTAAACTTTATTGACCTTGTAGAGCCTTGAAAATGGCTTAAAGGAGGTCAAAAGGGGCTGAAATGAGCTTAATACAAGTGCAGGGACCTGAACTGTAATTATTTGAAACTGTTGCTGATCTGGGAAGGCCAGGCGGGCTGCGTAACCCCTCCCCCATACCTTACGCGGACCGTGTGAGATGCCCAGCAACCAGAAAGTCAGATTTTGCAATCTATTTGCAAATTCAAGGGCTGTTTTGGTAAATTCTTGGTGTGTTAACCAAGTTAACACCTCTCCAAGGCTTTGAACCTGCTTGTTACACTTGTGTGGCTAGGATTTTATGCTTGGGGACTACACAAACACTTGTTGTGATCCTATGAACTTCCCTCAAGTATAAATAGCCAACACTTTTCATTGTTTCAATTGCTCATTCCTCTCCTCTCATCTGATTTGGAGCTTCCACAAGTTGTTTGGAACTTCCTCTTTGGTTTTCTTATATTCTTTCTTCAAGCTTCGGACTCTTGTATGTATTCTTTCATGCTTATTCCTTATGTTAGTGGAGAAAGTCAAACAGTTTGGCCAACGGTTTGACTTTCGGTTTTGACCATCAATTGGTCAACTCAAAGTTCAATTGAACTTTGTAACGTGATTGTAATCACGATGGTTATAATCCTTAGTGATTATGCCTACTGATTACCACGTTAACTAGGTGTAGTGACGAGTCAAAGTTTCGGTCAAAATGCATTTTAGAACGCATTTTGCAACGAAACTACTTTTAGGTATCAAAACACTTTGTTTTGATACCAAATCAGTTTTCTAAGTAGGTTAAACATGTTTTGTCATGTTTAACTCGTCACTACTAGTTTAGTGCTTGTTTAGGGTCGTAAGTTAAGCGGTCTAGAGAACCGCTTAGACTTTCGAACCCGACCCGTTTGGTCAATCATTAGGATCTGACCAAGCTTGCTTAGTGATCATAGTTGCATAGGGAATAACCCCTGAGGTTATACCTTATGATCACATAGAATTGGTTAGCTATTCGTTAATTGGTTTACATGCCCATAGGAAATGACCAAAATGCCCTTTTGTAGCATAAATCCGTAATGTGCATATGTGAACATATTTTTGACATTTAATCTAAATTAGTAACATGTTAGGGTATAATTGGGCATGTAAGACTTGACATAGCTCATAGATAACCATCCGAACATAGTTTTGCGCAACCGACGCGTTATAGTAAGCTTATGCTACCATAATGGGTCGAAATGGGTCAATAGCACTTAGGTTAGGTTTCATTTTAGAATGTAGGCTTGTTAAACCATACCACATGAGTTCTAACACTCATTTGGTTTACAAGACCTCATTCTGTCCGATCTTCCAACTTAGGTCCGGCTTATTTACATAGTTACCCATATTAGGTGCCGTTTGATTCCGGGATCCCTCTAGCTTTGCTTTGTAACATATGTGCTTGTAATCATTGTGAACAGTTCGTTTATCAATAAAACAATGTTATTTGATCCCATTGTTTTTTTGGTTATGTTTTACATTTTTCATGTTTTGACTTTTGTTCAATTTCAAACTCTATATCGCTTTCTGGAGAGTTATACGCAAACTGGTGCGTAAACGTAATCAGTTTAATGCGACAAATACTCTGGAACATCAACATATACTTAACATACCTTAAATAACATTTACATAACTTAGAAATAAGTTTTGAAGGCTTTGGTATGGCAAAAACAAGTTAATTCGCCTACAGGGACTAAATTTGACAAACTGCGCAAGTATGCCAATTTGAACTATAACAGACATTCCGGAACATGACCATAAGTTAAACATACCATAAATATCCTTTACATAGCTTAGAAATAGGCTTTGATGGGTTCGGTGTGCTAAAATAAACTTTTGGGGCATTCAGGGACTAAAAGCGTCAAAAAGTGCACAAGTTTGCATTTTCGCGCATAACTTACGTTCTGAATACATCCGGACATCCAAAAATTTATGTAAGCACTAAAATATTTTATTTTAGTGTTTGGCATAAGAAAAATCCATTCGTCACGCAATTTGGATCGTTTTTCGCCCTTATGCGCATTCCGTCGTAATTAAGCGAACATCGCGATCGTACGACCAAACGAACCAACATCCGGCATATTTTTGATCATGTTTCATGTCCACAATGTTTAGGCATCATTTTAGGGCCTTAATGTTGGCTTAACAGGCCTTAAACGTGTCGGAAATGGCTTAAATGCATAACAGGGACCAAAACTATCATTTCAGCAAACTTGATGGCTTACGGACCGTAAACCCTCAACCTTACGGTCCGTAAGGGACTCCCAGCAGATCAGAAACTTCTAAACAACCTGTTTCCAGCTGTCACACACACAAAACCCAATTGCACTTGCCCCTTCCTGATAATGAGGGGTCATTTTGGTGTTCCATGGAAATTTCAACAAGTGTAGGGTGTGATTGAAGCACGGTATTCGAGAAACGATGCTAACGGTCTTGCATATCCTATAAATACCCCTTTGATTCACAACTCAAAACCCACTTAATTTCTGAAAATTTCTCTAAGTTGAGGTGTAAAAGCGCTTCATACCTGAGAAATATTTGGAAATCAAAGCTTTCGGGGACCCTTTATAAGTGTTCCTTCGCTCTTTTATTCTTTTAGCATTAAAAGTCAAACTTTGTTTGACTTTCTGCATTGACCAGTTTATGGTCAATGCGAAGTTCATTTGAACTTCATAACGTGAGTGTAATCACGATGGTTATAGTCCCTAGTGACTATGCCTACTGATTACCATGTTATCTAGGCTCAGTGACGAGTCGTAGTTTCGGCCAAAATGCCTGTTATTGCGTATTTTGTAACCAAATTACTCTTAGGTATCAAAACCGTTTGTTTTGATACCAAACCTGTTTTCTAAACTTAGTTAAGCATGTTTTAACATGCTTAGCTCGTCACTTTTAGTTTTGTTCTTGTCTAGGGTCGTAAAGGTAAGCGATCTAAACAATCGCTTATACTTTCGAACCCAACCCGTTTGGTCGATCATTAGGATCCGATCAAACATATTAGGTGACCATAGTTGTATAGGGAATAACCTTCCGAGGTTATACCTTATGGTCACATCGTTTGAGTAGTTGTATGAAAGGTAGTATATATGCCTTAGGTAAATTACCAAAATGCCCTTTTTAAGCCAAAATTCATATAAAGCATATGTAACATAACTTTTGATATCTAAACTGATTTAGCAACAATATTAGACATGTTAAGGCATATTTTACTTATCATAGGGCTAGCTAGGCATTCCGAACGCATTTTACGCGAACGGCGCGTTAAAGTAGCATACGCTACCTAAACGGGTCGTAAGCACTTAGGTTAGGTTTCATTTTAGAATATAGGTTTTGTGAAACCATATTACATGAGTCTCCATACTCGTTTGGTTTACGAACCCTCATTCTATCCAATCCTCCAATTTAGGTCCGGTATATTAACATAGTTACCTATATTAGGTGCCGTTTGATATCCGTGATCTCTAGCATTGTTTGGTTGTTACTCAAGGACTACTAAGCAATCTGAAGTGAGTACATAGACCCCTCTTTTACTGTTTTCAAACTGTTTTGGGGTGAAACACATGTGCCTACTTGTTACTTGCATGCTTTCCTGTTTTCACATCATATGCTTGCTATGTTCATTAGTACACTTAGAGTACATGATTTACTTTACGTTTCTGCTATGTATGTTGACTGATAGCATGCTAGCACATTGATTTACATGACATTTCTGCTTCGTATGTTAACTTAGCATACTTAGTACATTGTTTTCATATAACATGTTCACATTTGCTATGACATTTGGTTTGCACAAACGGGACTTATATACGTTCATTAACATTAGCTACGCCGCTCGGTAGTAAGTACTGGTACCATAGGACTTGACAAATCCCATTCCTGACATCCCGGGTTTGTTTGGATGTAAGGAATGACTGAATCCAAAAACATTTCTTTTGATAACCTTGACTTAGGGTTATCCGACTGTCTCAAGGCTTGAATGTATGCGTTAACTTACCACATAAGTGTTTGTATCAATGTAACATGCATTATTTTGCAAAACATAACTTTTTGATATATTCAAAATACTTTGTTTTGTACATTTTTACAATTGGTTTATGTAACAACACATTACTTACCAGACATAACATTTGCTACACATTACTTGACTACATTTGGACTATTAACATTTGATATGATTTATACAAGGACTTTTGACAATTGGTTTAAACATAGACTTTATACCTGGGTGGTTTGTTTAAGTGACTTAAGTAACGAGATCTGAGTAATATGATACAAGTATGGTGGATACGCCGCTGGTACTTCCTATATATGAGTGTTTGTATTATATTGCATATCATAGCGTTATTTAAATCATTCAATTTGGACTTATACATTTTACATAAGTAACACGATTCTCACAAGACTTTGGTTCACAAACAATTTACTTTATACAACTCATTTTACTTGGTCATACATTTAACCATACATTATTCTTTTATTTATACATATCATTTGATCTTATCGCTTTTTAAATGATTTACAAAACAAAACAATTTGCAAGGTTCATGACCGACTTATGCTAAACAACTTTTTCTAAACTTATAAGTGATGAATCCTATTTTCACAAAACCTATGTAACTCACAGGCATTTTTATGCTGACGTACCTATTTTCACATGTGTTTTCAGGAGCTTTTGCATAGGATGATGATAGTGACGCTAGGGCGGACCTGTGCTTTAGAGACTTAAAATGAAGATAGACTTAGTTTAATTATGTTATGTACTCTTTGTTTCGTGTTAAAGACAATGTTACCCTCTTGTTGATAAATAAAACGTAACTATAATTTCCATGGTTGTGAAACAATTAATTCTGTTGCTACACTCCCCGACGTTTCCGCCACGTTTTGTTGTCCTACGTGGTCGGGGTGTGACAGAAAAGTTGGTATCAGAGCCAATGGTTATAGGGAATTAGGTTATTAGTAATGCTTTGACCTAGACTATAACCTTTCTAGGACCCTAACACAAGTTGTCTTGCGTTTAGAATTTAAAACATGCACTTCACCTATCCTTAGGTAATAACCACAACGAGAACATCAAGATCGAATCCGCCTTGAAAACTAATCATCTGTTCTAGGATGATTGATTACTAGGTTTTTAACCCTCTGTTATAAGGTTTTGAACCCCTTTGATTTTTTTTAAAATCTCGTCAAAGTTTTGGGTCCTAAATAGTGTGAACACGTGCAAACTGGAAGGGTGAATGCCTGTACCCTGGGTTTTCTATCTAAGGCTAGAGTGTTCGTACAAATCCACATAATCGGACCAGTCACTCTTACCTGGGAACTCTTGGGGTGAGTGTTCACTTATAGGCGAGCATGTCTTCGCGATACATTATTTTTCACCCATTTACTTTGATTAGCCACTGTGTGTCGTGTCGTTTGTTTGCTTTGTGATGCGGACGAATGACCACCATCTTTGCTTTTGTTGATTTTGTTTCATCTCATCCTTTTCATTCAATCATCTCACTCGTTTCCTTTCATGTTTCCTCTTTTAGAATGCCTCCTCGACGCGAGAATCAAATAGCTAATTCCGAACTGGCAGAAATTATCGCACAGCAAATGGCTGTTGCGTTCCCAAATCTTATTGCTCAATGGAACCAAGCCAACAACAACAATCATGCTCCATGCAATTTCAAGAGTTTCAACTCGGCTAAACCGCTCAAGTTTAGTGGTTCTGAGGGAGCAACTGGGCTTCTTCAATGGTTCGAGAGCATTGAGAATACTTTCCGTCATGTTCAGTGTCCTGAAAATCGCAAGGTCGAGTTTTCTTCAAGTGTGTTTCAGAAGAGGGCTCTTACATGGTGGAACGGGGTTATGAGAGACCGCGGTGCAGAAGTTGCTCTAGCACAAACATGGGCTGAACTTAGAGCTCTTATGATGAGGGAGTTTTGCCCTCGTCATGAACTGCGAGCTTTGGAAAGGGAGTTTGATGACTAGAAACAAGATAGTGGCGAGCACAGGGCGTATACTGATAGGTATGAGGAGTTGAGTCTGCTTTGCCCGACTATGGTTACCCCACTTGACAAGGCTATCGAAAGCTACATCGACGGCCTACCTGACTCAGTGCAAGACATCATTACTGGTAGTAACCCTACCACAGTCCGTCAGGCGATCGAGTTAGCAGCGACATTGACTGAGTCGCAGGTTCGAAAGGGAAAGCTGCACAAAAAGGGTGACAAGGGTAAGAAGCAGGTGTCTGACAAAGAAGATAGCAAGAAAGGTCAAAACAAGAAGGGAAAGGATTCTGGTTCCTCAAGAGGGTCTAGGAAGCAAAAGGCTTCCCAAAACTATGTCATTACCGCACAGGCTCAAGCTGCACCAAATCAGCCTGCGCAACCACCCGCCAAGAGGCCTTATCTTGGCAATGCACCTTTGTGCAACAGGTGTGACGGCCATCACCTACCACATCTCCAACGTCGTCATTGCACTAACTGTGGGAGAATTGGTCATCTTGCCGTTACATGCCGCATTCCTGTCAACCAGAATCGGGCAGTTCAGAACCAAGCCCAACAAGTTGCTCAGCCTCTTGCTCAGCAACAAGGTCAAGCTGCACGACCTCATTTCCCTCCTGGTTCATGCTACAATTGTGGGGATCTGACCCACTACAGAAACCGGTGCCCAAGACTAGTTAACGCCAATCCAAATCAGAATCAGGCTCAGGCTCGAGGTCGAGTCTTCAACATGAATGCACAAGAGGCACAAGCAGATGATAATGTGGTGAACGGTACGTTCTTTATTAATAATCAGCCTGCATCTGTTCTTTTTTATTCGGGTGCCGATAAGAGTTTTGTGTCATTATCTTTTGAGCCATTGCTTCGCGTGTCTAGAACGAAACTAGGTAAGCCTTTGACAGTTGAAGTTGCTAGTGGTGAACCCATTGTTCTTGATTCTGTTCTTCGCAACTGCCAGTTGAACCTTAGCGACCATCTTTTTCCTATTGACCTCACGCCTATGCAACTTGGAAGCTTCGACGTTATAGTGGGTATGGATTGGTTAGCCAAGCATCACGCAGAGGTAGTTTGTTTCGAGAAGATTGTTCGTGTGCCGCTTTCGACATGAGAGATCCTACAAGTTCGTGGTGAGAAACCTGCTGGTGGTCTCAAACTCATGTCTTGTTTTAAAGCTCGGAAGTATCTGCGAAATAACTATGTGGCCTTTTTGGCACATGTTGTAGCAGATAAGGGCAAAGGTAAGTCTATTCAAGATATCCCTATTGTTCGGGATTATCCTGAAGTATTTCCTGAAGAGTTACTTGGGTTACCCCCAGCACGCCAAGTCGAGTTCCGTATTGATCTCGTACCCGGTGCAAACCCCATTGCCAGAGCTCCATATCGTCTTGCAGCATCTGAGATGCAAGAGTTGGCTAAGCAGCTTCAGGAACTCTCTGACAAAGGTTTTATCCATCCTAGCTTTTCACCTTGGGGCACTCCCGTTCTTTTTGTCAAGAAGAAGGATGGATCTTTTAGGATGTGTATCGATTATCGTGAGCTTAACAAGCTTACCATCAAGAATCGGTATCCCCTACCTCGCATCGATGATCTCTTTGATCAGTTACAGGGCGCTTCTTATCTTTCAAAGATTGATCTACGATCGGGATATCATCAACTTCGTGTGCATGAAGAAGACATTCCCAAGACCGCTTTCCGCACTCGATATGGGCATTATGAGTTCACAGTCATGCCATTTGGTTTGACTAATGCTCCTGCTGTTTTCATGGACTTAATGAATAGGGTCTGCAAGCCTTATTTGGATCAGTTCGTCATTGTTTTTATTGATTACGTTTTGATATACTCTAAGACGCGAGCTGATCACGAGCAACATCTCCGTCTTACTCTGGAACTCCTAAAGAAAGAGCAACTTTTCGCCAAATTCTCCAAGTGTGAATTCTGGCTTAAAGAAGTTCAATTCTTAGGATATATTGTCAACGAACAAGGTATTCATGTAGATCCCTCCAAGATCAGTGCGATTAAGGATTGGGATATGCCTACTACTCCTACTGAGGTTCGTTTTTTTCTTGGACTTGCGGGTTATTACCGCCGCTTCATTGAAAACTTCTCAAAGATTGCAGTTCCTCTAACTGCTCTAACTCAGAAGAACAAGCCCTTTGATTGGGGATTCAAACAAGAGGAAGCTTTTCAAAACCTGAAGCAGAAGCTTTGTGACGCGCCTGTTCTGACTTTGCCTGAGGGCAATGATGTTTTCGTCGTTTATTGTGATGCATCTAAATTGGGTCTTGGCTGTGTTCTGATGCAAAGGAACAAAGTCATAGCATATGCATCGAGGCAGTTGAAGATACATGAGAAGAACTACACCACTCATGATCTTGAGTTGGGTGCAGTTGTCTTCGCTCTTAAGATCTGGAGACACTATTTGTACGGTACAAAATGTGTGGTTTTCACGGACCACAAAAGTCTTCAGCATATCTTCAATCAAAAAGAACTCAACATGAGGCAACGACGTTGGGTGGAGCTTCTAAATGACTATGACTGCGAAATTCGCTACCACCCTGGTAAGGCGAATGTCGTGGCCGATGCTTTGAATCGCAAGGAACGTACTAAGCTTCATTGTGTTCGTGTTCAATCTGTTATTCAAGCTCGATCCGATATCCAAGCACGCATTTCTCAGGCTCAACACACTTGTGTTTCACAAGGTTTGATGGATAAGGAATTTCCCTATCACATAACCCCTGATCTGGAACTGAAGGACAATGGATCGTATTACTTCATGGACCGTTTGTGGGTCCCAAGCCAAGATAACCTTCGCACCTTACTTATGGATGAAGCCCATAAGTCTCGTTATTCTGTTCATCCTGGTTCAGATAAGATGTATAAGGATCTTCGTATTCAGTATTGGTGGCCTGGTATGAAGAAAGACATTGCCTTATATGTATCAAAATGCCTTACTTGTCTTAAGGTTAAGGCTGAACATCAGCGTCCTTCTGGTTTATTAGTGCAACCAGAGATCTCAGTTTGGAAATGGCAAAACATTACTATGGATCTCATTACTAAACTTCCGCGCACAAAGAAAGGTCATGATGCCATCTGGGTAGTTGTTGATCGTCTTACATAGTCCGCGCATTTCTTGCCAATCCGTGAGGATTTTTCTGCTGACAAGCTTGCTAAAATCTATGTGGATGAAATTGTAGCTCGACATGGTGTTCCTTTGAACATCATTTCTGACAGAGATACTCGCTTCACTTCTCATTTTTGGAGAACCATGCAATCTGCTATGGGGACCCAACTTAATCTGAGCACAGCTTATCATCCGCAAACGGATGGTCAATCTAAAAGAACAATCCAAACTCTGGAGGATATGCTTAGAGCTTGTGTGATCGATTTTGGTGGTAGTTGGGATTCACTTCTCCTGTTAATTGAATTCTCCTACAACAACAGTTATCACTCCAGCATCAACATGGCTCCTTTCGAGGCTCTCTATGGTCGAAAATGTCGTTCACCAGTCTGCTGGAATGAGATCGGTGAGGCTCAGCTTACTGGACCTGCTCTCATTTTAGAGACAACTGATAAGGTTAAGAAAGTTCGTGATAACCTTCAGGCAGCTAGATGCCGTCAAAAGAGTTACGCGGACCTAAAACGCAAGCCCTTGGATTTTCAAGTCGGTGATCGTGTATTACTTAAGGTCTCACCTTGGAAAGGTGTGATCAGATTTGGAAAGAAAGGAAAACTTGCACCTAGATACGTTGGACCATTCAAGATCGTCGAAAGAATCGGTAAGGTAGCCTACAGACTTGAGTTACCTCCTGAACTTGGAAATGTTCATCCAACCTTTCATGTGTCCAATCTCAAGAAGTGTTTAGCTGATGAGAACCTCCACGTACCACTTGACGAAATTCGTGTTGATAAAACACTAAAATTTGTTGAGAAGCCAGTGGAAATCATGGAACGTGAAGTCAAGTCGCTTAAACGCAAGCGCGTTCCTTTGGTCAAAGTTCGCGCTGAATCTAAATGTGGACCCGAGTTTACTTGGGAACGTGAAGATCAAGTGAAGGCGAAGTACCCACATCTTTTCCCACGGGTTTCCACTAATTAAATTTCGGGACGAAATTTCCACAAGTAGGGGAGACTGTAACATCTGTGCTTGTAATCATTGTGAACAGTTCGTTTATCAATAAAAAAATGTTATTTGATCCCATTGTTTGTTTGGTTATGTTTTACATTTTTCATGTTTTGACTTTTGTTCAATTTCAAACTCTATATCGCTTTCTGGATAGTTATACGCAAACTGGTGCGTAAACGTAATCAGTTTAATGCGACAAATACTCTGTAACATCAACATATACTTAACATACCTTAAATAACCTTTACATAACTTAGAAATAAGTTTTGAAGGCTTTGGTATGGCAAAAACTGTGCAAGTATGCCAATTTAAACTGTAACAGACATTCCGGAACATGATCATAAGTTAAACATACCATAAATATCCTTTACATATCTTAGAAATAGGCTTTGAGGGGTTCGGTGTGCTAAAATAAACTTTTGGGGCATTTAGGGACTAAAAGCGTCAAAAAGTGCACAAGTTTGCATTTTCGCGCATAAATTACGTTCTGAATACATCCGGACATCCAAAAATTTATGTAAGCACTAAAATATTTTATTTTAGTGTTTGGCATAAGAAAAATCCATTCGTCACGCAATGTGGATCGTTTTTCGCCCTTATGCGCATTCCGTCGTAATTAAGCGAACATCGCGATCGTACGACCAAACGAACCAACATCCGGCATATTTTTGAGCATGTTTCATGTCCACAATGTTTATGCATCAATTTAGGGCCTTAACATTGGCTTAACGGGCCTTAAACGTGTCAGAAATGGCTTAAATGCATAACAGGGACCAAAACTGTCATTTCAGCAAACTTGATGGCTTACGGACCGTAAGCCCTCAACTTTATAGTCCGTAAGGGACTCCCAACAGATCAGAAACTTCTAAACAGCCTGTTTCCAGCTGTCACACACACAAAACCCAATTGCACTTGCCCCTTCCTGATAATGAGGGGTCATTTTGAAGTACGGTAGGGGTGTGATTGAAGCACGGTATTCGAGAAACGATCCTAACGGTCTTGCGTATCCTATAAATACCCTTTTGATTCACAACTCAAAACCCACTTAATTTCTGAAAACTTCTCTAAGTTGAGGTGTAAAACCGCTTCATACCTGAGAAATATTTGGAAATCAAAGCTTTCGGGGACCCTTTGTAAGTGTTCCTTCGTTCTTTTATTCTTTTAGCGTTAAAAGTCAAACTTTGTTTGACTTTCTGCATTGACCAGTTTATGGTCAATGCGAAGTTCGTTTGAACTTCATAACGTGAGTGTAATCACGATGGTTATAGTTCCTAGTGACTATGCCAACTGATTACCACGTTATCTAGGCTCAGTGACGAGTCGTAGTTTCGGCCAAAATGCGTGTTATTGCGTATTTTGTAACCAAATTACTCTGAGGTATCAAAACTGTTTGTTTTGACACCAAACCTGTTTTCTAAACTTAGTTAAGCATGTTTTAACATGCTTAGCTCGTCACTTTTAGTTTTGTGCTTGTCTAGGGTCGTAAAGGTAAGCGATCTAAACAATCGCTTATACTTTCGAACCCGACCCGTTTGGTCGATCATTAGGATCTGATCAAACATATTAGGTGACCATAGTTGTATAGGGAATAACCTTCCGAGGTTATACCTTATGATCACATCGTTTGAGTAGTTGTATGATAGGTAGTATATATGCCTTAGGTAAATTACCAAAATGCCCTTTTTACGCCAAAATTCATATAAAGCATATGTAACATAACTTTTGATATCTAAACTGATTTGGAAACAATATTAGACATGTTAAGGCATATTTTACTTATCATAGGGCTAGTTAGGCATTCCGAACGCGTTTTACGCGAACGACGCGTTAAAGTAGCATAAGCTACCTAAACGGGTCGTAATGGGTCGTAAGCACTTAGGTTAGGTTTCATTTTAGAATATAGGTTTTGTGAAACCATATTACATGAGTCTCCATACTCGTTTGGTTTACGAACCCTCATTCTATCCAATCCTCCGATTTAGGTCCGGTATATTAACATAGTTACCTATATTAGGTGCCGTTTGATATCCGTGATCTCTAGCATTGTTTGGTTGTTACTCAAGGACTACTAAGCAATCTCAAATGAGAACATAGACCCCTCTTTTACTGTTTTCAAACTATTTTGGGGTGAAACACATGTGCCTACTTGTTACTTTCATGCTTTCCTGTTTTCACATCATATGCTTGCTATGTTCATTAGTACACTTATAGTACATGATTTACTTTACATTTCTGCTATGTATGTTGACTGATAGCATGCTAGCACATTGATTTACATGACTTTTCTGCTTCGTATGTTAACTTAGCATACTTAGTACATTGTTTTCATATAACATGTTCACATTTGCTATGACATTTGGTTTGCACAAACAGGACTTATATACGTTCATTAACATTAGCTACGCCGCTCGGTAGTAAGTACTGGTACCATAGGACTTGACAAATCCCATTCCTGACATCCCGAGTTTGTTTGGATGTATGGAATGACTGAATCCGAAAACATTTCTTTCGATAAGCTTGACTTAGGGTTATCCGACTGTCTCAAGGCTTGAATGTATGCGTTAACTTACCACATAAGTGTTTGTATCAATGTAACATGCATTACTTTGCAAAACATAACTTTTTGATATATTCAAAATACTTTGTTTTGTATATTTTTACAATTGGTTTATGTAACAACACATTACTTACCAGACATAACATTTGCTACACATTACTTGACTACATTTGGACTATTAACATTTGATATGATTTATACAAGGACTTTTGACAATTGGTTTAAACATAGACTTTATACATGGGTGGTTTGTTTAAGTGACTTAAGTAACGAGATGTGAGTAATATGATACAAGCATGGTGGATACGCCGCTGGTACTTCCTATATATGAGTGTTTGTATTATATTGCATATCATAGCGTTATTTAAATCATTCAATTTGGACTTATACATTTTGCATAAGTAACACGATTCTCACAAGACTTTGGTTTACAAACAATTTACTTTATACAACTCATTTTACTTGGTTATACATTTAACCATACATTATTCTTTTATTTATACATATCATTTGATCTTATCGCTTTTTAAATGATTTACAAAACAAAACAATTTACAAGGTTCATGACTGACTTATGCTAAACAACTTTTTCTAAACTTATAAGTCATGAATCCGATTTTCACAAAACCTATGTATCTCACGGGCATTTTTATGCTAACGTACCAATTTTTACATGTGTTTTCATGAGCTTTTGCATAGGATGATGATCGTGACACTAGGGCGGACCTGTGCCTTAGAGACTTAAAATGAAGATAGACTTAGTTTAATTATGTTATGTACTCTTTGTTTCGTGTTAAGACAATGTTACCCTCTTGTTGATAAATAAAACGTAACTTTAATTTCCATGGTTGTGAAACAATTAATTCTGTTGCTACACTCCCCGACGTTTCCGCCACGTTTTGTTGTCCTACGTGGTCGGGGTGTGACATGCTTGGTTGTTATTCAAGACTTCTAAGCAATCTCATGTGAGTACATAGTCCCCTCTTTTACTGTTTTCAAATGTTTTGGGGTGAAATATGTGTACCTATTTGTTATGTTCATGATTTCAAAGTATAATTTATTATACGTATTAGTACTTATCTTTTGACAAACTGAATGATTATTTATGGTTTAAACACTAATTTTTCCAAAGATTATAAAATTAAATTGTTGGATAGTACTTATTTTATGTTCACCAGACCGGTTGGTAGTATGATATAGCGCTATAGGATTTGACACCCCATTCCTGTTGTTTATGGAATGTCAGAAACCGATATTTTATCCAAATAGGAATTGCCTTCGTGGTATTTCTATAGTCTTAAAGATGTATTTTGATGCACTAGGTCTGATTGAATTCTTAAATCACACTTTTATTGTATATTTTATTATACTCCCAAAACTGTAACCTGAGAACACGTGCAAACTGTCACACCCCGAAATTATCATAGCTGCCGTGACTGGACTGGTATCTTCATTGCACAGCGGAAGCAAATAATCTAAGTCTTTTAGTAAATTGAACGCCCACTAAGTACTCGAATCCCCAATGGTTCTCCAATTCCAACCGTGCCTTGTCTTAGAACTGTAACCTGAGAAAGAAACATGCGAAAAATCAACATAAAGTTGAGCGAGTTCATAGTTTGTTTGTAAAAGATTCGAAATAAATCTTTTGAATAACCGGTTTGTGAAATAATATTGAGAAAACGAACTTAAAAATCATTTTCTTGCCAAGTTATATGGAAACGTTGTATTGGTAACCATGTATTTGTAAAGTCTTGTATTTGTAACGTTCGTATAACCGTCAATGCCCACCCTGACTTTGACTTCATGCCCGCATAACCCTATGCTTTTTGAATTTGTATAAAAACATGACATTTAATTTGTATAAATCAAGTATTTCTGTGAGTATGTATAAACCTTTCATGTATGAATAAAAGTCCCTGGTATGTAGCATTAAGGAAAAAGAGATCACCAATGGGTTGCAAAGCCACTGGTATGTGTGAAAAAGTGCAGGGAGACTCAAACCTAGCAAATTTGTTACCGGGCTTCCGGCTGGAAGACACAGTCACCTCTATGGGCCGCCCCGGCCTCACGGGTGTGGGCTCGCTACACCCAAATAGATCTATCACTCTTGTGTCCCTCGGTCCTATAATGAGGATTAATGTCCTCAAGTGTTGTGCCCACCCTTCACATGATCTAGTCTAGTAGTAAACCCTCCTTAGGCTAACCATACCAAAATAAAGTCTGTAAATGTCTGTAAATGTCTGTAATAATTGTAACATGTATTTTACCCCAGCCTCTAAGACTAACTTCCCCTAGTCATAAAAAAATCAATCACTTCTCGATAATACGCATTTGTTTTGTAAAAACTGGTATATTTAGTATAAAGTTCATTCGTAAACCGTTTGAGTTCCTTGAAATCCGTTCGTAACATGATTTAGAAAAGTGAGTTTTCATTCATTCGAAAACTTTGTATGTTCTTACAAAACGTGCTTTGTCTAAAATATGCATTATTTGTTTATCGATAACCTTGTATGTTTCTGAAAAACGTGCATGTCTTTTCACCCCGAAAACATTTACAAAAATGTAAAACTGTAAAAGGTGGGGTTATGAACTCACCTGAATATTCCTGTGCAAAGCTAGCTATATACGACTTCGTGATGTCGTTTTCAATACGAGGCTCGCTAGCGTGCATTCTACAATATTCCTAATACGGAATATCTTATAAGTTTCTAAATAATTGCAGTAATTAAACTACAAGTCACCGAGCTCTACCGAATCGTTGACCGAACGATTCGACGGTAAGTTAATAACTTAATAGTAACGATTAAGTTATACTTGTTTAGTTTGCCTATACATTTGTAGTAATTTAATAAGTCTTGAAAGGCCTCGATTCTCGAGATATGTAACAATGAATAAATATTTATCAAAAAAATATATATATGTAAATATTTATCGTTAAGATCGCTTGTCGTCTCGAGAAGTTGTTTGCGTATATAAGAACATTCGTATGAAAATAATGTAAGAAACTCGTATCATACATTTTACGTCCTGTATATATTTTCTATCATATACGTATATGTCGTTTCGGCATTTAAAATAAATGTAAAAAGTTTTATTTATTTGGTAAAGGAATCGTCGAGTTGTTATGTTGAAGATAAATATATAAACCATATTTATTTTTATAAAGATTCCAAGTTTAATATCCGAAATAAATATATAGATTATATTTATTTATAAAAGGATTTGTTTGAAATAAATATATAAACTATATTTATTTAGAAAAGAATCCGAATTGTTCGTTGTTTGGAAATAAATATAACTAAATATATTTATTTTATAAAACCATCAAGTTTTGTTATTTCGTAAAGCGGTTTGCCGAAAGGTTAAACACATGCTTTGTAAGTTATGTAATGTCGTCGAAAGTAAGTATACATATTTGTATTGGTTTTCATAGAAGGTTGTTTGGATCCGATAGTTTCATTTTATAGTAAAACGCGTCTTAGTTTTACGTATTTTCTCGAAAAACGGGCAGAGTTTCCTCTATTTTTGGACGCCCCGACAACACAAGTTGTCGTTACTTTTATAAAAATTCAATCAATAATCAATATATAAAAATAAATATATAAGGTTTCGTTGAATATGTAAAGATATAAACTTCATTTTTAATCGATCGGTTCGAGCTCGTTTCACTAAAATAACGAAAACTATATAAGTAACGAACTAAATCGTGCCGTAAAATCTTTACCCATCTTCGTATCGTTTTCGTTGACTGAGTTGACTGCGTTGACCAGCAGTTGACTGAGTTTGACCAGCTTTGACCACGGTTGACCCATGTTGACCAGGGTTGACCGGACCTGAAACTGAACCGAGGCACTAAAAATGACCCAAAACGGCCTCTTGACCCGTGTTTGACCTGTTGACCGTGTTGACCCGAGCCCGAGAGCCTCCCGAACTTAAATTTTCACCCGAGACAAAAGTGTTTCGTATGGACTCTACGGGTCACTAGGAGCCCAAAAATATAATTTTCGTCGAAAACGGACGGCTGGAACCTCGCCAAAACCATGTCAGAAGTCGGAATTTCGCCGGAGAATAAAATTTCTTAAAACATTGCAGAACTTCTCCTAGTGTCCCGATCTATGCATGCACGGAAGAAAAAATTCAAAACGGACTCGCCGGAATTTGACTGGAATGTCGCCGGAGTTGCCATAGAGCTCAAACCGCTAAGAATTAGCTAAAACTAACATCACCACGCGATCCGAAACGTCGGATATAGTCGAAAAAGTGTACTCTTGGCCGGAAAAGTCGCCGAAAAAATTGTCGGTCGCCGGAAGTCGGCCGGAATTCTCGCCGGACTTGTTTCTAGAGAGAGAGAGTAGAGAGAGTTTGGGAGGTTAGAGAGAGAGTGAATGAGTGGAAATGTGGGATTTTAGGAATAAATTTCTATTTATATGTAGAGTTTTGTGGGCTTGGGCCCAAGGCCCACAAGCTTGTTTCTAGCATTTTGAACCACCCGATCTCGTTTCTAAAGCCCGTTTTGCACCCGAACGTCGTGTAATGTCGTACAATGTCATTTTAGGATCAAGGATATGTAAAATAGCGTCGGAAGTTGACGGTTGACGCGTTCGTTCGTCGGTTGCGTTAAAATCGCGAAATTTGCTCAAGAGGTCGATTCTAATCCGTTTTTCGATCCGATTTCGACTGTAGCTACTAAAATTTCATTACGGAGCTAAATATAGCATAAAATGTAAGTTCTGAAGGTGACAAGCACCTCCGTCGCTTCCGTTTCGTTGCCGATGCGTTTCCTGCTATCGCGTTTTTAGTCCACGTTTGCATTTGTGTCGTACAGAAGCCAAATAAATTCACAAAATTAATTTCATAAGCATAGAATTTTCGTGTAACATTCGTACTTGTCAGCGTTGTCAGTATTTTGTACGGAATCAGTTCGTTGTCGCTTAATATCCACCAGATCTTCCCGTAAACCACCATACGCGCACTGTACAGTCGAATAAACGTTCCTGGGCACTCCAAAGGCCTAATTAAGTTAATTTGTGCTGTAAACACCATTTATTATCGCGTTAATCACCTATTAATCATGTAATTAAAAGCCGTAAATCACCGGTTGTCACATTCTCCCCCTGTTACAGAAATTTCATCCTCGAAATTTAGACTATGTTATCTCCTCGGAATTGTGTTGTTCGCAGGTAAGTCCGAATAATGACAAAATGAATGACCGTGTAATCGAAACAAGACTTATTCGAATCATGTGAATTTAATGACATTCCTCAATGATAAGAACCCAATGGTTTACAATAAATGTGTTTCAGCAAATCAGTGTCAAAGGAAACAAGACGTATAGGTACAATCACTGATGTGACTAAGTTAACAAGGATTCAATAATGAATAGGAACTTCGACCAATCGAATTCCATATGAACGTTTATAACATGTAAATGAGTTCTAGAAACATTAACATCCACTGGATGAACTTAGGATCAACAATCTCAAATATAATAGTTTGTATGAAACGCTCGACCGTGATCAGCACAAGCTGCAAGTTACACCGACGCCACAAGGTGTCGCAATGAATGAAACAATTCAATAATAGGGGTGATCGAACAAGTATCACCTGTGTTTTGCATGAAATGCCCAATCATGATTAGCCCAAGCTATAAGTTTGTACTGACACCACAAGGTGTCGTAGTGACTTAAATAATTCAATAATAGCGGTGATCAAACAAATTCACCGTGTTTGAAGTCAAATGAAGCGCAATGAAGTAAATATGAATCTTTGTTCCAACAACATCGAAAGATTTTCAATTGAAAATGGAACATCAAAGAAATAATGTTTTCGATCGAAGATAAAGAAGCAATGAAATTTTGCAAAACATTTGATCGATAATGAAAGAACCGTTAATAGGTACACCGGAATATAGAAATAAGTTTGTGTACCACTGTCTTAACACACCATTGTGTTAAGACTGTTGTAATGTGATAAATCAAAGCAGATTTAAAGCAATTCAAGAAATAAATAATTAAATCCGCGCATAAGATATGTAAACGAGTTTAGCGCAAAGTTCAAATAAGTGAAAATACCACCACAAGGTGTCGAAATCAACAAACAATTTAACGGAGTCGACTGCCAAACAAGTTTACTTCGACTCAGAGCAATTGGAACACTTGTTAAAACGAATTTTGAATATGATGCTCCCAATACAACATATGATGCTCTGAAGTGAATATGTGTAATGGACAAGTTCAAACAGTTGAACTTGGTTTTAGCGCAACCCGACAATAAATACATGTATTGACAAGAAAACTTTCGGCATGGTCACAACGAAAAACCATGTATGTAACTTGTAAAGAAATGATCGTGATACAATGACCCTTAAGAGGAGTAGAGATTTGAAAATCTACTCATTAGATGCAAAAATCAGAATTTCTATAAAAGAAATTTAAGGACTTTACCTGGGGTTTCGCGTGATGACCGGTTGTTAGGTGACATTACCATGGAATGTCGAACATAGCGTACTTGTCGTTCTGAGTTAGGGGGAATGAGGAGACACTCGTCTTCTCTTTGGCGTGTTTCGTGTCGTTTGCAGGACCCCGTGACAAGTTGCCGTTTCCTGGTCGTTAGTTCTCCTGCTGACAGGAACCTAGCGTCGTCATTAAATTGCGCCATCTTGTCTTTTCAAAGGCCTCACCTCGATAGTCGTAGGTGTCGTACTTCAAGCTCCGTTGATGTATAGATTGAGCTTCGCGTATACCTGTGCGCTAGCGTTTCGTTCCGCGTAGTATGTGATGTACTCCGACATCCGTTGACATAAAATTTGAGTTCCATATCTTCTCGTGCACTAGCGTTTTGTTATGCGTAGGCTGTCTGCTCGGGAAGTTAAAATATCATAGATAATATGGATGATAGTGTGTGCCCGAGTTAATATTCGCGGTTTCTACGTGATTACCCTTAATGAACTTCAACATAAGTTTCCGAAGGTCTTAAATGCATGTTTCCTAAACTCTCAGAGTTGTGTGTATTGTATGTAATCGTTTCGTGTATCGTGTGTAAAACACAACTTTAGCGTTTGTTTGAAAACAAAATTTTGACTGTTTGTGTTTCGGCAACGGTTGGA